>PVKA01007685.1:60721-76861 GCA_004027165.1 Ctenomys sociabilis
AAGAAAGAAAGAAAGAAAGAAAGAAAGAAAGAAAGAAAGAAAGAAAGAAAGAAAGAAAAGTTATTTGAAGGAGAGGGAGCAGAAATAGGCTACTCAGAAGAGTTGGGGTACCAGAAAGGCAAACACCCATGAATCTGTCCTCAGCTGCCTTTTATTAAGGCTGGCGTCCCTGCCCCTGTGAGCTTCTGGAATGCGGGGCAATCTGACTGGCTCGCTGGCTGTCTTTGACCCACCAAGGGCACCTTTGTTTCCGCTCTCTTGGGTCCTTTGGCTCCCTCCTACCCTGTAATGGATAGGTGGTGGGGGGTGCTCGTAGAACGGTGTCTTAGAGTAAGAAATTAAGTAAGGTACAGACGTGGCGCAGTGGTATATTGACCATAGCATGAGAATGCACATATATGTACAGATGTGGAGGGATGCACCATTTTCTATTCTAGGCAAGAGTTTCAAGGTGGCCGATCACCCTTTGTTTCCTTGCCTTTTGTTGGGTGAGGTCACCCTGGCCTTTTCATGCTCCTCGCTGCATCCCTGTTTTGACGGTCAGCTCTTCAGGATAAATTCGTGCGTCAATTGTGTTCCATGGAACCTTTCTAGCCTGGTTTCTCCCTCTTTACCTTTGTTTTTCTAATTGCTGCAGTCTCACTGCAGAGACAAGAACTGCCGTTCGTAAGATTTTCCTATTAATTTATTTCATAAAGCTTAATGAGGTCTCTTCTATTCTTACTGTTGCCTACCATCCCTGTCCCTACAGGCTACTTATAGTATCATAAAACTTATGTGAAACTCTAAAAAATAAATACAAATAAATGACACAAAAGGCATCTGTGACTTCCAGGCATTTGGGGAGGCACGTGAGGCAGTCCAGGGCTGTGAACTCACCTTGCACAGTGCAGTAAGTAGTGCTGGATGCAGGACACTGTGCATTTGTCAAAATCCATACACTTCACAATTCAGAGAATGTCCTTCAAAGCATAATCTGTTTGTTAATTTTTTTGTTTTAATCTTTTATGTATTTGGTGCAGGGTCTCAATACACACCTCAGACTCCTTCCTCACCTTCTGTCTCAACTGAGTGCTGGGAAAACTGAAACCTCACCTGGTTTCAGTGGTCCACATGGCTGTCCCAGGATTCAGGGGCCAGCACAGTATGTGGAACTGGAGATCGAACCTGCGTCCTTGCACTTGCCAGTCAAACAGGCACTTAGACCTCCATATCTCCCCCACCTACATAATAGTTTTAAACAATCATTCAGGTGGCCATAAGGTCCCTTAGTGGAGTACAAACTGTGGCAGAATAATCTGACTGCATTACAAAAGCAGAAGCATCCTCACTGAAGGGAATGAAAAAAAGAAAAAGAAGTCCTTACGAAAGTAAGTTGGAAAGGGAGCCGGGGAGATAGTTCAGTAGAATAAGCGCTTGCCTGGAGAGCACAAGGGCCTAAGTTCAATCTCTGGTTCTGCAAAAGAAAGAAAAAAAAGTAAGTCGAACAGTTATAAAACTAGGGACAAAATGAGTTATACAGAGTAGTGTACTCTAGATGGCAAATTTGTTTCCTTGGGGCACATATTACAAATTCTGAGTGTGTGTTTGTTTTTTGTGGTTCTAGGGATCAAACCCAGGACTTTGTGCTTGCTAGGCAGGTGCTTATGCCACTAGGCTGTGTCCCCAGCACCCAGATTACTAATTCTAAAGGTATAATATATGCATATTCGGGTTAAATAAAGAATAAACAGTAGGTGATGAAAAGCTTGGCACACAGATAATGCATGAGGACAGTAAAGAGGGTCTGTGATTAAAAATCTTCCTACAACAAGGAAAACCAGATGGCTTCAGGGCTGAATTATACCAAACATCTAGGAGTAATTAGTGCAATAGTTAATAAAATATTTTTTAAATTGAAACTATAAGAATAAAAAAACACAGTGAATAAGATATGATCAAACATTGTGTTAGGCTAGCATCTCCTTCACGGCTGAGACAGATGGCATGCAAAGAGAACTACGCTGACACAAGAAAATCCTCAGTGAGGCATGAGCACCCTGGACTCAACATCAAAATCTTTTTCATCAAGAAAGACACTTCTGGGGCCAGGAAGGTGGCTCAGTGGAATAAGCACTTCCCTGGCAAGCGCAAGGGCCTGAGTTCAATCCCTAGTTCCACCAAAAGAAGAAAAAGAAAAGAGACAGAGACAGACAGACAGAGAAAGAGAGAGAGACAGACAGACAGACAGAGAGAGAGACAGACAGCAGACAGACAGAGAGAGAGAGAGACTTCTCTGTGTTCCACAAGGCTGGAATAACATGGGTAACCGAAGCAAAGTGCTGTGTCACACTGAATAATAAGATATTAACAGCCTGGCCACCTCAATTGACCAAGAAAAAGTATCTGAGGAAGTCTAGTGTACTTTCTTGGTAAAACTCTTCACCATTTAGGGGTAGAAGGAAAGTTTCTCAACACGGTAAAGGCCATCTGTGCAAACCCCACACCAACCATTAGAGTGAAGGGACAATGGCTAACATCCAGGGTACTGGGAAGCTCTCTGCCCCTGATTCTACTGGAAGATAGCAACACAAATAAAAGGTGAATAAAGCAAAATGAGGTTAACTTGTCCTTATTTGGATGATCCAGTCATACATGGAGAAAATTCTAGTCTCTAACCAAGAAACACCTCTTAGAAGTGATACACAAATTCAATAAATTGTCTCTGTCCTAAGTCTGTATAAAAACCAGTATTAACTCTAAATGCAAATAATGACATAGATGAAGGAGACATCAAGAAAGCAATCCCAGTTTTCAATAGCATTAAAAACAAAAAGTTGAAGAACAATTTAACCAAGAAAGGGCTGGCCAGATAGCTCAGCGGACTGAAGCGCCTGCTTAGGTAGGATTCCTAGTGGGTCATGTTGGCCCTGCCCCCAGGGTGCTCTGAGATGGTGCCTGAGACTGGGCGTGGTGATGTGCACCTATAATCCCAATGCTTGGGAGGCTGAAAACAGGAGGGGTCAGTACAAGTCTGATCTATGTAGTGAGGCCCTGTAGACCCTGTACTAAAAATACAAAAAAGAGAAAAAAGAAATTTAACCAAGAAAGTAAAAGAAAATCCTTACACTTAAAACTATAAAGAAACTGAAAAAATAGTAAAATATACCATATTTATAGAACAGAAAAGTCGATATTCTTAAAATATCCATCCTATCCAAAGAATATAGAATCACTGTCAAACTTCCAATGGTAGTCTGTGATCTTAAAATTTATATTGAATCGTGCACACACACACACACACACAAAACCCACTAGTCAAAGAAATACTAAGAAAAGCAAAGTTAGAGCCATCATACTTCCTAATTTAACATTACACTAAAAAATACAATATGGTTGGTCATGTTTCTCTGTGGTTCCACAAATATGGATTCAACAAAGTCAAGACTGAAAATAAATTTTGAAAATGCCATCTGCACTGAACATGTACATGTAAAAACTCTTTTGCTTTTCTTTTTTTTTTTTTTTTTTTTTTTTTTGGCAGAACCAGGGTTTGAACTCAGACCCTTGCACTTGCTAGGGAAGCACTTGTTCCACTGAGCTATCTCCCTGCCCCCCCCCTTTTTTGTAGAACTGGGGTTTGAACTCAGGCCCTTAAGTATAAGAAGTACTTTACAGATGGTGTAATGCATATAGCACATGCACTCCAGGTTTCAGACAAGCACTGCACTATTTTGTATACTACAACTGCATTTCTGAAAGGGCCCTGAAACAAACCACCCAGGGACATTCACGGATGGGGTGGATGAAGCATACAGTACTTCCACAGAAACAAAAACAGACTATGGTAGTCAAATTTTTCACTGCCAAAATATCTGTAACTAAACATCTGAAAAAAAAATAATTTAAAGGCAGAAAACTTTATTTTGGATCATGCTTACAGAGCTTTTGACATAGGGGAATGAAACGCCCAACCTGAATAGTGCCTGGGATGAGTTCATGTTCCCAAAAACTGAAGAATGAATTCTAGAAATAAACGGAGGTTAAGAGCAGAATATTCATTAGGGGAAATAAAACTTCTGTCTGAGAGGGACAGAAGGGGGGCCCTGGAGCAGGTTGTCCCAGGGACTTTTGTAGAGTGCAAATGTGTGGGGAGGCAGGTTTAAGGTGGAGAACATGGGAACTTGCATAGATGGGCATGAGGTGGGACAAAATTATACTCAACCAATGAGATTACAAGCACCATTGCTCAGGTAAAATTGATTTTAAGTCCAGGACCAAATGGGAAAGTAAGTCACATAGAAAGTGGGCACAAGCCGGGCGTGGTGGCGCAGGCCTGTAATCCCAGCACTCGGGAGGCTGAGGCAGGAGGATTGTTGTTGAGTTCGAGACCAGCCTGAGCTACAAAGTGAGCATAAGGCCAGCCTGAACTGCAGTGAGACCCTGTCTCAAAAAGACAAAAAAAAAGAAAGTGGGCACAAATATAGAACAGGAGTTTACCTGGCTGCCAGCTACTGGTAGTCGGATTAATGATTCTTTCTGGCTTCCTTAAGGTGATGATCCATCCCAAATGCTAATCTTTAGGGAGGTCAGCATTTGTTCAATCTTTGGTCTTTTAGGTCTGGCCCACAGCAGTAGCATCTGTCTCTCTCACAGTTATAAGGCATCTTGTCTTCTGTGTTATCTCCTTTGAGGGCCCAGCCCTGTCTCACTGCCTATAATATTTCTATCTAGCTCAGCTGCCTACAACAGTTTCAGATTATGGTTGTCTGAAGCGATTGCTTTAGCCCTGTGGCAGAGCAAAACCATCATGGTGGAAAGGCCTGGTAAAGGGAGAGCTGCTCACCCCGTGGCTGCCAGGACCAGGAGAAAGAAGGAAAGATCTGCAGAAGAAGGAGAGAGGGACAAAGTCTAGTCTCTGAGATCACCCCTCATGGCCCACTCCCCTCAGCTAGCCTCCATCTCCTAAACTCCCACTGCCTCCCAATAATGGCACTGAAAAATGATCTCATCAATAGATTAACCCACTCATCCCCTAATTAATCTCATTAATGGATTAAGGAAGTTAGACCTCTCATGGTTCAATCAAATTTTGAAAGCTCCACCTTAGAGCATAAGAAACTTTGACAATTCATTCAATTCTGAACCATAACGTAGATCACTGGAACAGAAGAGACAGCCCAGAAAAAACATCCAAGCATACATAGTTCATTCTCAGGAAGAACAGCAAAAGGATACAATGAGGAAGATTGGACTCCTTTACCTATAGCACACACAAAAGGCAACTCAAAACAGATTCTAACAAACTAAATCTAAGACAAGAAACCATAAAACTCCAAGAGAACACAGAAGAAAAGTTCTTTCATATTAATTTTTGGGATATTACACCAAAAACTCATAGTTATTGAAAAAAAATCAATAAGTGAAATTACATAAAACAAAAAAAAAACACAGCAAAGAAAACAACCAACAAAATGAAAACAACTTACAGAATCAAAAAAAGTGTTTCTTAACTACATTACTTATAAAAGTTTAATATCCAAAATTAATAAAGAACACTGAAAACTCAAAAACAAACCTATTATTTAAGAAAGAGATTAAGGGACTGAAGAGATAGCTCAGTAGAATAGATGCTTGCCTGGCAAGTGCAAGGTCCTGAGTTCAATCCCTGGTACTGCAAAAAAATAAATAAATGAATGTATGAATAAATAAATAAGAGATTAAAATATGAACCAATGAATAATGCTTTGTGTTTCAAACGACATCATAGTTGCTGCATAACTCATTAACAATGTCTAGTCCTCCTTCGGTTTTGTTGTTAAAAAGCTACCATTTCAGCCTTTGGTTTTGTTGAGGTTTATCCATTAACTATTTTTATTTCATCAATTCTTTTTATCATGGTGCAGTGTTGAGATCAGCAGTACCTGTTTGTTTTTCTTTGCCATATAACAGGCCAGTGTTATATCCTCCTTAAATCCAAAGATTGTACTATACTATTCTCTGTTTGGAAATAGCAATATTTCATTGGGAATGTGTGCTTTGTTTTTTTTTTAATTTTAAATTAATTTTATAAAGAAACAAATAGCAATGAGACAGTTTTAAACCTGATTAGTAGGATGGTTTCAGTAATTAATACATTGCATACTGTCTTCGTAGTGGTTATTCATAGTACAAGATACAGACATGATATCCTGTCCAAACATTACGAGTATAAATCTTTCTTCTCCTTGAATTAAGAGAAAGTAGCTGTATATATATCTTAACAATGAATTAGCAATTAACTCTCATGTAGCCAAGAACTGCCTACTAATAACTATTTTGCACATACAGATTAAAAAATGGTCCTTTATTTGTGACACCTTTTTTGTTTAGTTTTGTCAGAGATGGGTATTCTATTGCCATTTAAATATTGTAGGTGCATGAATTCAGCAAAATAATCCAATATAGTCCAGTAATCTATAGTAGTAGTGGGTTTTCTGTAGGACTGGCAATGTCAGAAGTTGTTAACTTCAGCCTTTCACAGCTCAGCATATTAATATGGATTTACTTCCCATGCCTCGTTTTTATACTTTTCTGCTGGATGGTTAAGACCAAGATAAAGCAAACTGGAGTTTAAAATAAAGTCATTAGCATGATTGTGATTGATTGGAAATTCTATATTGGTTCTATTTCTTTCTAAAGTGCTTTATTCTATTATGGCTACTCAAGTATACATTTCTTGAACATTAGTCCTATACTCTCAAATTTGTTTACACTTCTGTGTAATTTAGAGACATTCTGAAAATATGTAATGTTCCATGGATTCTTATTGCCTTTATCAAAGTATCCTGCTTTGTAATTGCTCACATTAAAAAATAGCTAAGATATAAAAATAAATAAATAGAATATGAACCAAGGACCTGAACAAATATTCTTTTTTGAGCAGGGGACCAGGGATTGAACTCAGGCCCTTGCATTTGCCAGGGAAGTGCTTTTTCCACTGAGCTATCTTCCTGGCCCCCTGAACAGACATTCTTCCAAAGAGATCACTAAAATGACCAAGAAGTATGTGGAAATGGGGTCAGCGCCACTAGTCATGAGGGAAAGCACTGTAGGTATCATCTCACACTACAACAAAAGACAACAAATGTTAGCAAGGATATAGAGAAAAAGAAATCCAACACACTGTTGGTGAGAAGATACTAAAAGAAACAAAAAACAAAATTGTCACCCTACCCAACAATTTCTTCTGTGGGTATAAACTCAAAGGAGATGAATTTGCTAGCTCATAAAGATTCCGGGCTGATAATGGTGGACCCAATGTGGAAGTGGCCCATGCATCCAGCACCTGAGTCAGACAGCAAGTGGATAAAGAAAGGGCAGTGCATATGTATGGTGGGGTTGTGACCAGCCTTCAGTTAAGAGAGAAATGTACCATCTATCAGGTCACAGCTGAACCTGTAGGACATTGTGTTGAGTAAAATGAGCCAGGCAGAGGCAGAAACATATCAGAAGATCTTACTTAAATGTGAAATTGAGAGAGAGAGACAAAGACAGAGACAGAGAGACAGAGACAGAGAGACAGAGACAGAGACAGAGACAGAGACAGAGACAGAGACAGAGACAGAGACAGAGACAGAAACTGAGTAGAGTGACTACTACACAGGGTGCAAATTCCAGCACAGCACAAAGCATCTTCCACAAGCCCCAAAGATCCATTAGCATTTCCTCCACCAAGACCTCACTTAGGGAAAGCAGAAAGAAACCTGAAAAGCTTAGCATTTATCCAAAAGAGATTATAACTCCAAAGAGAGAAGGTATCAAGTTATCTTTATGTGAACAGTTGTGCAATTTCACCCCATGGATGAGAAACGTGGGCTCACCAGCACGTTAAGACAAGGATAAGGGAGAAATAATTATTTGTGTGTATTTCAGTTGAAGTGTATAACTTTTTTATTCAACAACATGAATTATCTTTGTTGCACATGGTCAAACAATACACAATTTCTACCTTAAGGAATTAGTTGATGCTTTTATGGCTTGAAATGTGATTGAATTAATTTCCTTGATGCTTATAACTAAGATACTTTTCTTTTTTGGTTTTTGTCTTTTGGTGGGGGTTACCAGGAATCGAACTCAGGACTTCATGCTTACCAGATGTTTATCCTACTGAGCTACATCACCAGTCCATAGGTTCTTTGTTTAATTGAAAATTTCTTGCATATATCTTTTAAATCAGTGGACATTCATGTTTTTTGTTTGCTTTCTCTGTAAAAGGGAAAAAATACAAAATGCCTGCAGTATTAGAATTTTAGACTAGAGTGAAATGCATTTGAGTTTCAAATTCAACTTTATCATCTTCTAGTGCTTTCAGCTTTGGTATGTTTCTAAAAATTACTAACACTAAGCTTTTTCATCTATAAAATGAGAAAAACAGCATCTACATCAAGATCACTGTAGGATTAAATATTAATGCAAATAAAACTCCCATCCTATAGTTTTATGCTCGATAAACTACATGTTTCCATAATAACTGTGCTTTTTATTTACTTTAGTTTGGGATTTTATGTATCTACATCTTTTTCTATGCATTTAAATATATAACACAAAATGTTATTGTGCGTTATATTCTTCATCAATACTATATGAATTTTATTTTAAGATCACATTTGTTTTGTTTTTGCTTTCTAAATAAATTTGACCATCCTTTTTTTAACCTTTTGTTATTTTGAGCTTCTCTCTGGGCATCTTTTTAACTCTTAGCCAACATGATAAATTTCTAGAAGGAAGAAACAGAGAAAACAAGGGTGACAAAGCTGTGAATGTAAAAAGACCCGTGCCCTGGATATATACTTAATTTTCTAATGTATTCAGCACAGCCTACAGGGTCTCACTGCATAGATCTTCCTGTTTTCAGCATCCCAAGCACTAGGATTACAGGTGTGCGTCACCACACCCAGTCTCAGTCACAGTCTGAGCACCCCGGGGGTGGGGCCAGCACTTCATGGGATCAAACTCTGGTCCTCTAGCACTTGCTTAAACAGTCACTTTAATCCACTGAGCTATCTGGCTGGTCCTTTATGGCCAGCCCATTAAATACACGCTATTACAGTTTAGGACTTCAAAAGATAAAGAAGAAATTCCAAAAACTAATATAAAGAAATAAATTTCACTTCCTTACAACTTATCCCATCAGTAACTATGTCCCAAGAAACAATGGAGCAGTAATTTTCCAGTTTTTAAGACAAAAGAAAGCTGGACCTTGGTTTCCATATATATTCATAAAATAGAGTAAAACCAAAAACTTTTCAAAAATGCAAGAACTCAGAGTGTCCACCCTCCCCATGACCCCTTCCCCACCACTCCTTAGGATGTCACCAAAGTCTTTCAGAAGTAGAAGGAGGAGGAGCCCAGGAAACAGCTAAAGGAATAAGGATTCTCATCTTCTCTAAGGGGTAGGGAGAGATTGGCTCCAACACTGCAATGGAATTAGGTTGTTTTGTTTTGGTTTGTTGTGCAGGGTTACTCATAGTGATCCTCCTGTTTTCAGCCTCCCTAGTGCTGGGATCACAGGCGTGCACCACCATGCCCAATTCCATCGCTGGCTCAGCACACCCAGGGGGCCAGTTCCAGGGATCGAACCCTGGCCCCTCCACCTGCCTAAGCAAGTGCTTAATCCACTGAGCTATCTCACCAGTCCTTGATCTGCATCTTTTACAGCAAATAATGAATACAGTTCTAGGGCTGATTAATGAAGACATGAAGTCGAAGGCACAGCTATCGGGCTAGCATCCACCTGAAGATGCTGCAGCAGAAATGGTTACCCGGAGGCATGTGCCTCCGGGTGAGGAGCCGTGGCATTTCATATAACTACAATTTTATTGAATTGAAAGAAGTTATAACATATGTTAATACTTCAATATATATAAAATGAAAAGTTTCAAAATTTTGATTTACAGGGTGGTAAGCACTGGAGATGTCCTTGCTAACTGCCAGCTGCGAGCCATACCTTGTCTCTAGAGTCCCCCTGCACTCGCTGAATCATGGCTCCCTTCCCTTTCTTTCAATGCCCACTAGCAGGAGCCAAAACCCTCCCATGCTTGGAACTTTCCTTGTTCTATCTTGATTTCCGGACTTCATCACTTTGCTCTGGTGTGGAAAATCGTCTGGTAAGGACTGGGCCTGCCCCACTGGTGCACCAGAACATGCGCCTCGTGAACTCTACATCCTCGATTGCATTGGCAAAGTTCCTTTTCAAACAGAAGGCAGCATGGTCATAGGCTCTGAGAGGAACAGCCTGGACACTTTGGGGAGCGTGAAGGGTGCTCTCTGCTTAGTTCATGGATTATATGATGTCTGTAGCCTAGATTAAGCTATAGACTCAAATTAGTACTTCACAGAGAATTTGATACACATTGCAATAAGCTATCAAATGCTTATTAACTTATTATAGACCAGACTATTCTTTGTGCCCTTTGGGGTCATCCAGTTTCTAGCACAGGTCATATAATTATACACAATAACTTAACTTTTATAGGTTATCACTATGAGATTGATAGGTTCTAGCCCTAGTATGATTTGCTAAAATCATTATGGTGGTCATCTAACATGGCCGAAGCCCTTAAAACAAAAGCCCGTCTTCCCGAGACCACCTCCCCCTTCTTCTCCAACTCAGCCCAGGGTGCAATTTCCTTTCACCCTTTCCCGCCGCCTCAGGGAAGGCCCCAATCAGCTCCTCAGGTATGTCTAAACATCCCCTTCAAATCCCACTCCTGGCAAAAGGCCATAAAAGCTTCAGCCTCCCTTTGTTCCAATCCAGAGAATTCCTCATCTTCCCAAATTCTCTCTGTGTCCTCCAAGGTAGTGAAACTCCTTTCCCTTTATAATAAAGTCCCCTTCCCTTCTGCCTTCTGCCTGTTTCTCTGCTGTGCCAGTTGCTTGGGGAAAAAAAAAAAAAACCTGTCAGAGATGAATTCTTCTTTATCATATTTAGCTCAGATTTTCTCCCTGCTTTCTTTATTGTCTCCAGTAAAGAATACCACAGACTAAACATTCCTGAAATCCCGAAATGTTCCAAAATGCGGAATGTTAAAATAACCATCCTGGTAGCACAGCTGGAGAATTCCACACCGACTTTATGTGAGTCAAAATGCAGGTAAACCAGAAATATTTTATAAACTGACTTCAGGCCATGCATTTAAGGTGTATATGAAATATAAATTTATTTCATGTTTAGACTTGAGTCCATCCCCAAGGAGTCTCATGTATATGCAAATATTCAAAATCTGAAATGCAAAACATTTCTGGTCCCAAGCACTTTGGAGAAAGAATACTCAACCTGAGTGACCCACTGCAGATAAAATATAAGCAGCCTTATAAATTTGAGGGCACTCATCAACTTGATTCTTTCATAACTCCAGTACTGCTCCACAATTCATCATATTAAAATCACTCTATTTTCCACTTGGCTTCTTTGAATAATTCTTAGAACCCCCACTTTACATTCCTTTTAAAAATAAAAGTATTATCCTCTTATTCATCCCTCTCCCCATTATTTTAAAATGTGTTCAGGACCACGGAGATGGTTCAGTGGAATAAGCACTTCCCTGGCAAGTGCAAGGGCCTGAGTTCAATCCCTGGTTCCACCAAAAATAAAATAATAATAATAACGTGCTCTTCATAGTGGAAGATTCCAGTTCTTTGTAGGAAGTTAAAATGGGTCCCAAAGAGCTAAGAGTGCAGGGCCACTCATGGGACCCATTTGATCTGAATCTCTGGATAATGTGCCCAGCTTGGGCATCTGGCTCCTTGGCCGTCTCACCAGCCAGCGCCAGCCGTTATTGTGGCATTCTGGGCTCGTGACAAGGACTAAACCGTTGTGCAGCTGTTGCTGCCTCCTCAGAGTGGTGTAATACACACTGGTTTTCACTGTCCCCTCAGAGTAATTTTTTTTTCTCTATTTATATTTTGTTGAAGTGCACAGTCGATGTGCTTCTAGAGTCTACCTTCCAACTCATGCCTTTAGAGAGGTGAAAACAGGTGCCATATCCGTTTTCAGTACAATCTCCGTACGATTTTAAAATGAGACCCCTACTGCTTTTGTTGTATGTTTGTTTATATGCAACTACAGCTTTTTAATAAAAGTAGGCCAGTGAAACCAGAAGTAAGTGCATTCCTCTGTGAAATAGTATTTTTAAATGTTTGAGTTACTGGTTTAAATAACTTTTCTGATCCGGTGTTACTGTCAGCACATAAAAATCATAGCATCATGTTTTGGTGAACATTTATCAGGGACCAGGGCAGGGAGTCTCCAGTCTGCAGCCAGGTGTGACGGTGCATGGGGGAAGGAAAGAGCAAGAGACCAAGTGGCAGAAGACCAAGGACCGGAGTGACCAGTGACCCTCCAGGAAGGAGAGGCCAGACCTCGCCTTTCACTGACTGAGAGGGGATTTGATGAGGGAATTATGGATGACTCAAGAGAGTGGGGGTGATTTTATAGTAAGAAGGATCTTTGCCCGGCAGGGCCTTCTAATTTTAGTGGGTGGGAAAGGATGGCCCAGCCCTAAAGAGATAATGGGAAATCTCAAAGGCGTGACACTGATAATCCCAAACCTGAAGAATGCAAAATTAGCCACTGTAAATTTGTAGTCCCCAACAAATGCTGTCTTTTTCTTTCTGGTAAATATGTTTGCTCAAAGGCATTGAACTAATGGGTTTATTTGCAACTAAACAATGATGTGCTCTGAATGCCACCCCATTCTTTCAGTGGTAGGAAGCCCTGAATAAGACATACTCTAGGAGCTGCAATTTAGAAATGATTTGATGTTTCCATTTATTTTGCAGACAATGAAACTCAGAGCAAGTAGAGTTACTCAGTACAAGTCACCCCCAGTCTTCAGCGGCAAAACAAAGCTCACGAGTCAGGGCTCTGAGGTCCTAGTGCAGTTGACATTCTCAATCCTGTGCTCCTTTACAGTAGTCCAAGTCCACAGCCTAAGAGTCTTAGGTCTGTTTTTCCCTCTGAATGCAATTATTTACCTGACCCAGCCTCCTATCTTGTAATCTACCTGTTTACAGCCTCCCAAGAGCTGGGATTATAGGTGCACACCACCACCATGCCCAGTCTCAATTGCTGTGTTAGCTCGCCCCTGGGGTGGGGCCAGCAGGGTAGGCCTGGGGATTGAAACCCAGGCCCCTGTGCCTGCTTGCACATGCTTTAATCGGCTGAGCTATTTGGCCAGCCCTCAAAATAGGCTATTTCTAGGCTTCACTAGAATGATGACCAATCCATAAGAAGCTGCAACAACAAACAGATGACACATGCTAGGGATGAGAAAAAGTACTGTGGCCTCAGAATGTTCAGAAATTATGAGCAAACAGCATTTGGGGCCATCTGCTTCTTGAGACATAGACTGTCTTTTACAAAAGAATGGTATATGAGCAGAATTTCTCATACTGATATAGGGGAAAAATGAAACACTGAACTGAAAAGTATCTGGGATGAGTTCATGTTCTCTAAAACCAAAGAATGAATTTTAGGAACAAACAGAGGTTAAGAATAGAATATATTTACTGGGGGAAAAAAGCTCCTGTCTGAGAGAGGGACAGATGGGGGGCCTGAGCGGGTGGTCCCCAGGAAGTTGTGTCTTCCAGGGACTTTTATAGAGTAAAACCATGTGGTGAGGTGGGCCGAAGGTGGTGGAGAAGATAGGGAACTTGCTTAGGTGGGACAAAGCTATGGCCAACCAATGGGAGGACAAGCACCATTGCTCAGGTAAAATTGATTAAACCCAGGACCAAATGAGGAAGTGAGTCCTGTAGCAAGCAGGCATGAATAGGGGACAGAGTCCAGTCTCATTGGGGGTTTGGTTAGTGACTCATCTGGGCTCTTTCAAGGTGATTGATACCCACTTAGAATATCAGTCCTGATGCCCATCCCTAGGGCAGCACGTCTTTGTTTCTCTTGTGTCTTGAGATCTGGCCCAAGGCAGAGTCTTCCAGAGTTGCAAAGTCACCTTGCCTTCCATCCTGTCTCCTTGAGGGCCTGGCCCTGTCTGACTGCCTAGAATATTTCTACCTAATTTAGCTGCCTACAACAGTACTGTTTTACATTTCACCCTGGGAATGCTGCAGAGAAAAATCTGTCACCATATTGCGCCTTCTCCTAGCCTGAGATGCTTCATATGAAGGGTCTCTCCCGGCATTCTGCATTCTAAATTAATGCTCCGAGTCCAGCCTTTCCTCTGAATGTCAACTTGATTCTTCTCTTTGGAATAGGTTATTACTATTATCTATTATTGCCTATGCTGTGGCTTTGATGAGTTCTATATCTCACTTATTTTCTTACTCAGGATGTAGCACTTTCTAGTTCTTCAATATTCTTAATTGAAAGTTTTGCATTTGATTTAGAAGGTGATTAATTGTTTCATTAGGTAGCTGTGCTCAGGGAACAAGACAAAGACATTTTTCTGCAGGCTAGGTGTCAAGGAACAAATTAGGTCGGAATCCATCAAAGCAGCCCAGCAACACAAACAGGAGATGTGTAGTACACAGATCAGCTCCCTGGGCCCAGAGTCGGGCGAGCAGTGGCTTCTGTGCTCTTCAGCTCCCTCTGGTATGAAACTATGAAGTGAGGACTGGGCACTGCTGCACTAAAGACCAGTCGTATTCTTTTGTGTGTGTATATGTGTGCGTGCTTGCGCGTGTGTGTGTGTGGCTGGCTCAGCCCACCCCAGGGGCGGAGCTGGCGCAGCATGTGGTGCCTGTGGTGCCTGCAGTCTGATCCCTGTGCCTGCACTTGCCTACGCTTACCTAAGCAGGTGCTTTAGGCTGCTGAGCTATCTCACCGGTCGCCACCAGTGGTATTCTCGAGATGCCTGTAAACAGCGTAGGAAGTTAGTAACCAAAAAGAACGTGGAAGAGAGTTCTGCTGAAAATAACAGAGCAAGATCCTTCTCAAGGGAGAAAGCAAGCCTCTGCTTTTCTAAAACTAGAAAAGGAATGATCAAATACTGACAAAGGCAAAATCCTTCACAGAATTAGTGCAAAACCCATTTTCCCATTAACTCCACAGACAGTATACATAATATAAATATATTATAATATATTATAATATAATATAATATAATATAATATAATATAATATAATATAATATAATATAATATAATATAATATAATATAATATAATATAATGGAAAGTAATGCATGTGGGTAAACAATATTGTGTTAATGTGGGGAACAGTCAATACCAAAGCGTGCATTACCCTTGCTTGCTCAGAGTGTATCATATAAAACGACAGTGCCAACAACATAAATGTAGAAGCCAATCTGACTTTTGCAAGGAAGATTTTTATAACAGTTCTGTTTATTTTACAGTCTGGGAATGTGTTGAAATAATACTACAGTGCTATTGAGTGTCCTCAGGGGAAAACAGTATGGAAGAAACTAGACAACAGTTACAAAAAAGCACACAAAGTAGGGAGACAGAGAGAAGGCTATGCATGATGTAGCATCACTCTTAGAGTTCAGGCCTAATGAAATCAATCAAAAGGTCTTGGGGCCAGTGCAGACGTCTTTTCTCTGAATATAAAACGTTATCCTGGAATTTGGGTTAAGTTGAGGCCAGTAGAGAAATCAGCGGCGACTTGACATGCAAACAGACCTGCATAGGTGCCCAAGTATCTTCCAAACATGAGTGCCTTAGAAACTATGTCTGCTCCTTGTAATTTAAGACAAAATCAGTCTTACTTTAGGGGGATGGAGGTGGAACAATTTTTACCTTACAACAAGACATTCTGTAGAGTAAGTTTCTACAAAGGGACTTGCTCTATCCATTTCTTTATGTCACACCAGAAAAATGACAATAAAATTTTGCAGGCTGATCTTTCAAGGTCAGCGAAGACTCAGGACATAGGAGAACCTGTACTGCAACATCATGAAACTCAGGTGAGCTCCAAATTTTCTGAACAAGGAGATTATGGACCCACAGAGGAAAGAGACTGAAGTTCTAAAGTGTGCCTGGGAAGAGTCACATGAAGAGAAAACTTTCTCTCAAGCTCTCACAGAGAGCAATCTGGTCAAGCATTGGCCGTGACTCATCCACATGGATGACACAGACAAAGGAACTACAGAATAATGTACAGGACTACAAGATAAACCCTGAGAGGACTTCAATGACCACA
>PVKA01007686.1:0-11166 GCA_004027165.1 Ctenomys sociabilis
CTATACAGTAACAACTGTCAATAAAAAGAATGAAAGAATAATAAAATAATAGCTTTATTTTAATGTATTTGAACTAAGAGGTTCTGGCTAATGTCTTTGTTTTACTTTGTTTTCCATAATTCTTGTTTTTATTGGTGACTTCCAATTTTGTCTTCATTTCTATGATGTTTTGCTATTTTTCCTATTGATATATTTAATGGTACCAGTGCTGAGATGGTTTTCAGCCACTTAAGCTGCTGAGCTATCTCATTTATGTTCTTATTTTAATTTTTTTTACCATTTTTGTATTTTTATTTGACGATTTTTAGACATCATGCACAGAAGCCATTGCTTTCTTACTCAATGCTAAAATTGCAGGTTAGTTTTCAGCTACACTGTGATTTTCCTAATACACATCTTTATTTGTTAAAAACCTGTGCCCTCTTTCAAGCTGTAGGCATCTCATTTTCACGTTCATGTATTGCTGTGCACGGGAAACCTGGTTCTTGCAGGTATGGGTTTGTTCTCGGATCCATTTTGAAACTGTCTCTTACTGTTTATTGTATGTATGTATTTATTTATTTTTTCTGTATTTTAGGGAAGGGTACAGGGTGTTCATGGTCTCACTACTACATTGGACTCATAGTGATCTTTCTGTTTACAGCCGCCCAAAAGCTAGGATACCATGCCCTGTCTCATTGCTGTCTCAGCCTGCCCCAGGGGCAGGGCCAGCACAGCAGGCCCAGGAATTGAACCCTTGGCCCCTGCACCTGCTAGCAGGAACTTTAATCCACTGAGCTATTTGCTGGCCCTCCCTTAACTTCTCTTTAAACAGGATTTAAAGGTAGCTATTTACACTTATGGTGGCAAAGGATAACCTGAAGCCTATCAACTGGCTACAAATCTTACTTATAAGAAACGTGAACATTTTAAATCTGAGATCCAGGACCACTGGTTTAATTGTGATTCTTCCACATTGTTTCTTCTTCCATTTGAGCTCAATTGCTCTGGGAAGATTTCTGAGAAATGTTGACTATATAAATTAATTCTCCTTTTAAACTTCTATTTATTATCTGAAGAGAATACAAAATAGTTTAAAAGAAAATCTTTAGAAATAATGCAGAACTTCACCCAACAGAACAGTGGGAATTCAACAGTGGTTGCTGTATTGTATAATATTGTCTTCAAATTGTTGTTCAGATTACCAGACATAAGCATGCAAAATTGGGGGGAAAAAGTTAAAAGGAATTTAAAAGGACAAGAAAAAATAATTAAGCATCCACTTCTCCCCTCTGTACACCAGCAGAACTAAGCAGTACAGTTATTCAAGGTATCCTGAACACAGACATAAATATATTTCTTCCCTCCACTTCCTGTCCTTCTCATCCCAGGTTTCTCTTCCTTTTAAACAGATTCTATGTGAGTTATTTCTGTATCACAGATATTTAAAGACATTATGTTTTGCAAGGTTTTGATTACTACACTTTTGGCCTCATTTATTAGCTTTCCTCCACATTTGGGCTCTTGCCACTGTCATTACTGACCTGGGGGCTGGCAAAGTGACTTGATTTGGCTAATTATATATGACGAAAAAGTGACAGCACTTCCAGGGCCAGCTCTTAAGTCCTTGCTTTCATGTTCATTCTGTAGACTTTGTCATTACCATATCCTGGATAGATTTTCAGCCCAAGAAAAGACAGAGGAAGTAGAATTACTCTCAGTGACAAAAGCCTGCAGTGAGCAGCAGAGCTGTTAGTCACCATAACCTGAAGCAAACTTGCACACATGAGCTCAGTAACTTGGCAGATGTAGCTGCTGGAACAACCGATTCCTGTTTTAAACCACTGAGTTTTGTATTTGTTATGCAGCTAATAAATTTACATATTATTTAACACTTCTTTTGCTTTTCAGTTATTCTTACAAGAAACAGGAAGCATGATTTACTCAGTCATGTTGACATTAAAAGACTAGCATTTTAAGATGATTTATGCTTATTGATTTAGATGTACTTTAGCTAATTCATTTTAAAGATTGCAGCAGCTCATTGCATATTAATGCTTTTAAAAATTATTTAAAACATCTCTGAGAAAGTTGAAGCTGCATGATGCCCCAGTTTTTCAATCTTCCTAAGTCCTTACATAAAATCAGAAAAAGCTTCTAATTAGCAAACTAAGTCTATGGGTAACAGTACATAAAAATTAAGTGACAAGATACATTGAAAATTTCTAAACCACAAACTAATGGAAGACACAAAAGCAGCAGTGGTAACACCTCTGCATGTATCCATGCATTTTCTTCTAGGGAAGCAGGAGTAAAAGAGTAAGAGGAAATAGGTATTTTCTGGAAAGTATAAAAGCAAT
Source organism: Ctenomys sociabilis (assembly GCA_004027165.1). Taxonomy (NCBI): domain Eukaryota; kingdom Metazoa; phylum Chordata; class Mammalia; order Rodentia; family Ctenomyidae; genus Ctenomys; species Ctenomys sociabilis. The sequence continues at coordinate 2,340 of PVKA01007686.1, forward strand.
TATCACCATAACTGAAGTTGGGTGTGCTTGTAGCCAATGCCAGTAAATACAGGGGATTACAATAAGAAAGTCTGAATATAGGCAGAACACTGGAGTCCTTACCAAGAGCTGATATGGTCCTACTGAGCCCCAGTTCTAGGACAGGGCTCAAGGGACCAAGTGCTAAGAGTGAAACTGAAATTCAGATGACTTAGCTAATAGACAGGAAGGAAGGAGGTCCTTCAGGGCAATGTTGTGAAGAGAACATAGACTGGACTCTCAGGAAGCAAGAGAAAGTGAATTCTGTGAGATGAGAAAGGCCATCAGAACTACACCCTTCAGTTGAAGAGTAGCAATGTGGAAAATCCAAAGCAGCAGTAAGAATGCAAGGCAGTAGCTAGTGAGTGAGGTGAACAAAATAGACAGCAACTTCTCAACCTTTACATATTGCAGAGATAGGCTCTTGGCATATACACAAAGACTGAGAACTCTAGGAGATATGTCTGAGGAACAGACATATCATTAATAGCAAAGGGAAGCTTTGCTCTTAGTGATAAAGATAATGCCATAAGAAGCTGACAAGCATCAACACAGAAAACAAAATAAAATAGAAAATACATAAGGATAAGACACAGAAGCCAAATGTAGCCCTTCTCCTATAATCCAAACCAGAGCAAGTACAGAGCATAATGAAATATGGGACATCTACCAGAACATTCTGAATTGACAGCAATAAAAGTAGAAAAAAATAGAAGAGGCTATTGAGAAAATAGTCTCTAAAGTGCAAAAAGAAGTGCCAATCAAAATGAAATAAATTAAATAAGATATGGATTTTTGAAAGTAGAATTCATGAAAACCACGAAGGCCCAATATGGTAAAGAAACAGTATCCATGGAACAGATCCAAACAAAAACCAAGGAAATTAAAATCTCCACTCAAAGTAAGGCAACCGGCTGAGTGAAAGTGAGGCTAGGATATCAGATCTAGAAGATAGGATTGTGCCTAGAGACCGTGAAAAGATGACCCAAAGGAAAGAGGAGCATCATAAGATTGCCTGGAGTGAGAGAGAAAGCTGGAGACAGTGCAAAAGGCAAAAAAGAAAAAACAACAAAAAATGAAACCACAACTGCAAATACAAAAACAAAAACAAAATCTTCTTCAGACAAATAGTGGCAGAAATCTTTCCAAACATGGATAAGGAACTTTACACAAAGCATATAGAATTCCAAGTAGCTCTCACAAAATTGATCCACATCAGGGCACATAGTAATCACGATTCTAGAAATTCAGCACAAGAATAGAATATTAAAAGAAGATCAAGGAAAGAAACAAATCACCTACAAAAGAAAACCAATCAGAATTACAGAAAACTTCTCAGCACAAACCTTTAAATTTGTTCTATGAGTAGGTTTCATTTTCTTATGAATTTATAGTAATTCTTTTATACATTGTGGATAAACACATTAGATACAGTTTTTGTATCTTTCTCAAATTTAGGATATCTTTTTAGTTTGTAGTGTCTGTTTTTTAAAATAAAACATGTGGGAGATTGGGAGATGGCTCAGTGGAATAAGCGCTTCCCTGGCAAGTGCAAGGGCCTGAGTTCAATCCCTGGTTCTACCAAAATATAAATAAAAAATAAAATGAAACATGTGATTCTAATATGGTATATTTCAACAAGATTTGTGTGATTTTGGTACTTATGTGATTCTCTCTCAATAAGAAAAATAGATGTCTTGTACATTTTTAAACATTTTATAAACCTTTTCCTTTTAAATTTGAGAATTTAGTTTTTAAAACAGATTCAAAGCATTATGTAAATTACGGTTCTTATTCATTGTATCAATAACCACACAGAGATCAATTTTTCGCTGATACAATGTTATCACTAGCATCTTATCTTCATAGTCATGGCTGTACTTACAAACAATTAAGAATGGTAATAGTAGGCTGGAGTGGGGTGTATACCTATTTTTAAAGTTAATAGTTGGGCGGGGAGATGGCTCAGTGGAATAAGCGCTTCCCTGGCAAGGGCAAGGGCCTGAGTTCAATCCCCGGTTCCACTAAATAAATAAATAAATAAATAAATAAATAAATAAATAAAGTTAATAGTTATTGCCAAGCTCTTATCTTAAGGAATTTTTCAAATTTACACCATCACCAGTGAATATGAATTCTCTTTCCCTATACATTTTATCGAACATTGATATGTGCTAGTCTGCTGAGAATTGTTGAATCAATGCACTTCTTTTGTTTTCTTCACTTGAGATACATTAAACAATTGCTCTCTCAAAATGGGTGATCTATTTTATGAGTCTATGTGGATCTCAAATTATTCTTTCCAAAATAATGTAAAAAAAAATTCTCCCAAAGAACATGCTGAATATTTCATCCTTATTGTTACCCTGCACCTAAGACAGTTCCAAAGTTTGCAATACACCACCATTCACTTGAAGTTTTCCATTGCCATTCCTTAAATATTCATATTATTAATATAACACATCTCCATAAACAGTTGAAAATTTGAGATTTGTCATGCATTTCAATAAGTACTTAAAAGTAAAATTGTAGTTCCCTCTAACTACATATAATAAAAGTAACACCATAGTTTTATTTGTACCTGCAAATACCTTTTAGTTGTCATATTTCATCAAAAACACTTGCATATTTATATCAACATTCTGTTTACCCTTAGATTATTCATGCCTGACTGGAGTGTCAGCTGGGGGAAGAAGAGATTTAATGAGTTTCATGGGAATACCTCATTCCAAGAACAAAAACTGGAAAAAAGAATAAAACGCAAGCATGCATACTAATATAGTCCCTTGTTAGAACTTATCATGGCACAGAAGATGATAGATAGTCCGTACTGGATTCACATCTCCTTCACAGAGTCTTCTAATTTGTTTTTTTTTTTTTTTTTAATCTAAGCTAGCCTTCTACAGGCACTGCATTAATGCAAAACATGTAAGCCACAAATGCCTACAGCGAAACATTACCATTGCTCTGCCTCAAATAAGGCATTTCTCCCCACCTGCTCACATTTTCTTTTAAAGTATTCCTTTGTTGTGCTGTTTTTTCTTTAGTTTTTAAACAAATATTGGTTATAATACAAATAGGATGTTTTAATAATAAACTATTAACTTGTTAGCATTCTACATATACCTTTTGTTTATTTCAGAAGTTCTAAATTTAATTTGGTGAAGATAATGCATCTTTTTACGTATTTAATATTATGCCACAGTGTGTTTGTCTATTGAGACAGCAAGAAAATTAATTTAAAAGAGTAAAACTTAAGGTAGATCGATGCATATGAAAAGTGGAGAACTAAAGTAATTATTCAAGTGTTTACAATTAAAATTTCAGTATCTGTACAAATAAAAAGATATTTGGATACATAATTCATGTACATTGTGTATTATTTCTTTCTGTGTACATACATGAAATATGGAAAAGGAATATGCCTTTATAATCTCCAATTCCAACATTCATGAAAAACGTGGCTTTACATTTCATGGAAAAAAATGCATTAAGCAAAAAGTGATACCGCTCTGAAAATCTCAGTTGACATTTTGAAGCAATATTTCCCTGTAGTACTCAGGAGAATTTCATTAGCTTCTCTGAAGCACAAAGATAAATATTATTTAATTCTAAACCTCATGTTTGAACTGTATTCAGCACTTTTGGGGTGGCTGTTGTTTATATTTCTTGGTTTTCTCAGATTTCAAAGAAAATGAGTTATAGTCATGAAAAGGTACTGATTTCTCCACTATTCCATACTACGCTGATATGATGCCTTAGTGACCAGGGCACAAGAGCTGGGAAGGAAGAATGAATGGGAATGAACCCCACACACTAAATTACATCAAGAGCTCTTCATTTATTATTTATATTTATTGCAGCAAATCTGTCTTTTGTAAGCCATTCATTTACTTCAGCAAAAAGCATGGGGTGTGAAAACAAATACAATTTTTTCCCAATTTGTATGGTGTCTCAATGGCCACAGGGCAGGCCAAATAGCTCAGCAGATTAAAGCACATGCTCAGACTGACGCAGGGGTTAGGGGTTAGATCCCTGGCCTGCAGTGCAGGCCCAGGGCATGATGAGATGGTGACTGAGATTTGGGTGTGGTGCCTCGCGCCTGTAATACCAGCACTTGGGAGGCTGAAAACAGGAGAATCACTGAAAGTCTGATCTACATAGTGAGACCTAGAGCCTGTACCAAAGAAAAAAAAATTAAAAAATAAAAATAAAGAGCCAAAGTCAAGATTTGAACTTTCTAGATGCTGTATTTACAAAGTCAAAATCCTTCCAATATGCCATAGCACAAGAAGCGCTAAACAGGAAAAGTTGACTGAATGACAAAATTATGAAAATAAATGCAATGAAACATTAATTTGTTCTGACTGATCACCCAGGTTGTTTAGAAGAATTAATATATTGACAGCATTAATCACCTGAGAATCATAATTGCTAGGGCAATTTAAAAGTATTAGGTACCATAATACTTCATGTGCTTTAGATTTCATTTATTAAAGGCTTAATTTCCCTGAGTCATCATTAAAAAAGGCCATGTTTCTCATCAATTAAACAGCCTAGCTCTTTAATTGAGAATCACAAAATGCAAGTCTTAGTCCTACTTCTTAGACAAGGGCATACCAATTCTGAATTTCAGTTTTCTCCTGTGCTTGATGTGGATGATAGTGTGTTGACAGGTCATTTAGAACATAGTTATAGGCCCCACAAAACCTTTACTCAAATAAAACAAAATTAGCTCATGGAGGGTCCGGTGAGATGGTTCAGTGGACTAAGCGTGTGCTTAGGCAAGCACAGGCAGCGCAGTTGTATCCCTGGCACCGTACGCCGTGCCAGTCCCACCACCAGGGAGGGCTGAGCCAGCCGGAATCCAGGGTAGAGGTGGAACCCTGTAATCCCAGCCCTAGAGAGGCTGAAAAAAGGAGGATCACCAGGAGTCTGACCTGCTTAGTGAGATCCTGGAACAACCAAATACGTAAAAATAAATAAAATAAAATTGTCTCATGTAAAGAAAAAAGTTTAGAATGCTTTGGTGTCAGCTACAGCTCCAGCTTCCTAAGCTCTTCTGTGAGTACCGGCAGACTTCACGTCGTGTCAGGTGACTGTGGCAGTTCTGACCTCCCATCTCTTCCCAGATCCCTCAGGATTCATCTATATCTAGCTACGTAGGAACAAATATTTCCTTTGAAATCATTTATAGGATGGGAAGAGCCCTAGGAAAGGGAGAATGGCTTGGACCAATGTGTGGATTTGAGGGTGATTCGGCATAAAGCAATAAAGTGACTTTACGGTGGGGGGTGTGACAGGAGCAGTGGCAGAGATGCCACAATCAGTGCTAGCTGCAGGCCGTCTCACAGGATGGTTGGAGACTTAAAAGAAATAATACCTACAATGCATTAAGCAGACTCTGACACAGTAAAGAACACATTGTTACATAATACTACTCTGGTATTTTTACTTTCATTTCATTAGGAGAATTTTTAAGTTAGTGATCTAAAATCTGGGATGCAAGCTTTTATAATGAAAAAGAAGAGACCTTTCTAGACTATTCATTCAACACCTCAATAGGGCTGATACTTTATTTCCCCAATTTGGCTTACACAGAGTGAAAACTTCTATGTTTTGGTTCAAATAATTTTTACTCCAATCTTCCCTCATTTTTCTGTGAAAAACAGTCATAAATTAATGGTTCAGCAACTTGGCAATATAAACCACAATCCTTCAGTAAACTAGTCCTTGGTCCTCAAGTTCTATGTGACCAGGACAATTCTTTCAAAAGCAACTCTTTTGAGGTGAATATTTAGAGACAGTGTCTTGCTATGTAGTCCAGACTGGACTCGAACTGACTATGGAGCCCATGCTGGCCTCAAATTCATAACAATCTTCCTCCTTCCACCCCCAAGTGCTAGGATTACAGGTATGCACTACAACACCTGGTTTAAAAGGGTGATTTTCTTAGAAGCCTATTTCAGAAAACTGAAAGGAAGAGAACTCCATTTGTCATATTTACTTAATTGTAAAGGACTCAGCTAGTGTGTAGTTTCATTTTTTGCTCTGAGCACATTCTTGCACTCTCTTAGGAACTTCCAACTTTCTGATGGATTCTGATGAACAAGTCACATCTTGTTTCTTTATCTTTTCTTCATCTTCTTTTTTAGTTGTAAAAAATTGTGACTTATTTCCTTCATCTGACCCAATTTTCTGTAACAATAATAAAAGCTAATATTTATTTGTCTATTATTTGTTAGAGGCCACTTTAGTCATGTATATATATATAGTCATATATGTGTGTGTATACATACCTATATATATTCTTTTAATTCTGATGGTGACATTTCTAGTAAAGAATTTCTGTATTCCTTTAAGAAACAATATGTATTGTAACTCATCAATGAGTAAGCCCATTTTTACAATGTCCATATGCTTTATACAGTTTGAATAAGTCACTATAAGAATGAATGATTGTACCACCATCCCCTAACACACACACACCTGCCGTGTTTTGCATACATAGCTCTCCAATTACCTTGTATCTTCATGCATGGAAGCCTCACAGCTCCTGAGTTCAGTGTGTTTGAGTCCTTGACACACACAGATCGCCTACCTGTCTCTGAATGACAGTTTTATGTTCCTAGACAAGAGACTCTGACGGTGCCAGCTAAAGTTAAATGTTCAGGAGTGATTCACTTAACTATGTCCAAGAGGTAGACTCTTTCAATTTAAAAAAGGCTTAAAGGATATTATAGACTACTTAAGTTTCCTATTAGTAATAAGTTCTCTGATAAAAGGAAGCAATTACATCAGAGCTCAGGGAGAATGGGGCAAAGAGGACATGCAGACCAGAAGTGAGCAAGAGGCAGGAGCCACTTTGCAGACCCAGCTCCCTAGACTTGTGTATAAGGACCTTAAGGTGGGTTTCGGGAAGGAAAGTGGGCCATCAATGAATTATTCATAGTTTATCATTGAATTATATGTAACTGCATAGCAAACATTTTCTGAAAGATCAGTTGAATTATTTTACTCAATTTTTCAGAATTTGAAGGAGAGAATCTTCCTAGTAGTATTACAAAGTTATATCAGGTTAGAGACTTGAAATAGAGGGCCAGGAAGATAGATCAGTGGCATAAGCACCTGCCTGGCAAGCACAAAAGCCTGAGTTTGATCCCTGGTACTAACAAAATAAATAAGTAATTAAGTAAATAGAAGATGTAGTTAAGATTCATACACAGCATAGGTCATATAAGTAGCAACCATTGTAAGAGTGCTACAGTAGTAAGATATTGCTGTACCAAAGTATTCTCTCAACTCATTATTTTAAACAATTTCCTCAAAGTAAGCACATGAAACAGAGGAGAAAAATAAACAACATTAATGAGCTAAGGATTTTTCCTTGGCAGTGCAGTGATTAGCTCCTAGGACATAATGCCTGTGAACGTTCCTCGATGGCTTTTCCTAGAAGGTAACTTACAGTGCGAGGTAATCTTCCGGTCAAAGGCTGCCCTTGATCACTTTCTCTCGCTGTGTTCTACCCACCCCTATGCTAAGAGCATCACAGTTCCTCTTGGTAGTGAGGAGAAGCACAGTTCCTGATACACTAAGTAATTACTAGCTATAACGTCCATTTTGTATATTGGCCCATTACCGATCCAAACTTAATCTCAACTCAAGAGCTTAAATTGCGTCTTATATTCAGGTTCTTTTAAAACAGAAAATTGTAAGAAAATAACCATTAGTATTATTAGGTTTTTTTGTGATTTGCATATCTACATAATGGTATCTCGTTGCAGTTTTAATTTTCCTTTACCTGTTGACTAATTATGCTGAACATGGCTTCATGTCCAATAGATAATGGGACCTCCTTGCCTATGCTATGCTGCTTTTACCTGCTTACATGAGATCTGTCATCTTCTTATTTGTTGATTTTCTCAATTTTTATCTCACTGACTGTTTAAATACACACACACACACACACACATGCACACACACACCCATTTGAGATCTACCTATCTATCCATCTGTCTGTCGATTAGGGATGAACTCTCTGATGCATGTATGCCACACAATAATCCTCTTCCAGTGTACAGCTTTTCCTTCACCTCCATGACAGTGTGGGCTTTGCAGGCACATACTCTTTTCTTTTTTAATAGTACACATCCTCAGTGCATAGTATTTACAGTCCTTGTGTGCAGTTGGTACGTGTGTATAACACATCTAATTCTTTCTTCATCCTCTTTATAGAACCTTTCCCTTCCATCTCTTGATCCTCTTCCCATTTGAAAAAGGAAGACTGGGCGTGGTGGTGTGTGCCTATGATCCCAGCTCTAGGGAGGCTGTAAACAGGCAGATCACTACCGGTCCGATCTACTCAATGAGACTCTGTACACTCTGTAGACCCTTCCCTAAAGAATAAAGAAAAATGAAAAAGAGATGCTTCCCTACTTTCTATTAGGTATATTATTAATCTCAACAAATCAATAATATCTTCTTTTATGATTTCTTTTAATGAACAGATTCAGAAGCCATTAGCATGTTTCAAGCATACTAAGACTGTATAATTTATTCTAGAAGCTTTATTATTTCGTATATATCATTTCATCTGCTTTTAAGTGTCAAGATTAATGTGAATATCCACTTAAACCTAAAACTAGTTACTGAGAAGATCATTCTTATCACAACACATTTCAGTCTCATTCTTGCAAAACATATGAATATATATGTGGGGGCTGTTTTCTGACCTCTCCATTGTATTTCATTAATCTCTGCCCCAGTGCTCACATCAATACCCACATGCGGCTTTACAGTACTCCTTGAT
>PVKA01007686.1:11266-76766 GCA_004027165.1 Ctenomys sociabilis
TTTTTTTTTTTTTTTTCAGGGAAACAAGTTACTACTCAGAAAATTAAAGTACAGCACTCATTTTGGATCCCACAGTTCTCATACTCAGAATTCTGGGTACAGAGCATCTGGCCTCTGCCCAGGGCCCGCAGCGCTGCAGCCAAACAGGGAAGGCCCAGAACCCTGAGAGGATGAGTGCCTTGAGTGTGTAGAACATTTGGCAGCTTGTTACTGCAGACCAAGAAAAGAGAAATCTCTGACTTCTTTTTCTGCCATCAAACTCTCCTTAAAGAATTTAGCTGATTGATTAGTCCCACATAGGAAATTGCCCTTTGCTTAATTAAAGCTTATCAGGGAGTTAAATATAGCTGCAAATATCCCTTCAGTATTGACACATAACCTGACAGAACTGTGTATATGATATTCATCAGTAGGACGTTTTCCCTAAGTTAGAAACAAACTAAAGATCTGGCCTCCATCTGCAGCATAAGATCATGCAGAGTGCATGGAATATGGAGCTCATTTTGGAATTTCGTTTACTAGAAGTAACGAGCCCTCCGACACTATAACACAATACTGATTTATGACATTTTCAAATTCTCTTTATCGTATTTCATATTTTTTCAATCATTATATCCTTTTCATGCCTTTGCACTAGGGAGAAGCTATAGTGCAGTGTTTAATGGGAGAAAAACAATGGCATTCATTGCTTTGTTCTCAACCTAAGGGGAAAGTGTTGAGCATTTCACCCATTATGAAGCATGATGTTCCCATAGGGGTGTTTTCTTGTGCGGGAGGAGGGGAGGTACCAGGGATTGAACTCAGGACCTTGTGCTCACCAGGCAGGTGCTTAAGCCACTGAGCTATCTCACCAGCCCTACCATAAAGGTTTTGATAAATTTTCTTTATTCAATTTTAAAAGCTTTCCTTTTTTGTTAATTTTAGAAAGTTTCCTTTCAATCATTAATGAGTATCAAATTATGCCACATAATTTTCCTGAATCAAAGGAGATAATTTTATATGATTTATTTGTTCTCTTGATGGAGTTAATTGCATTGAAATCTTTTCTTAAATTAAATCACCCCTTGTTCCCTAAAATAAATCCCTTTTGTCATGATAACAGATCACATATTTTATATATTTTTTCTTAACTTGAAAGTATCTCGGGGGTGTTTCTTTTGCATCCAAGGCAATACTGGTCTACATTTCATGCCTTTCTTCAGTTGTCTTTGTAAGGTTTTAGCATCAAATTTATCATGTCTTTATAAACTACAATGGAAAATCTTTCCTTTTTTCAAATGCCTTGGAAATGCATTTGTTTATTTATAGATTGATATATTTTCTTTGTACATGTAAAGTCTGTGAGCACAGGCTCATAAAATCTTTTAAAGATTTTATGTATTTTTGAACAGTTTTATTGAGCTATAAAGGATATACAATAAGCTTTATATTTTCACTATGTATAAATTTGTTTTGCCTTTGATAAATTTTCCTCCTTTAAGAAAGTTACGTGATATTGACAGTATCTTTAGTATCAGTTATAAGCTATAATTTCCTTCCAAGTAAATTAGTCTAACAGAATTAATAATAACTCTTCTTTCCCATTTCTGAGTATTCTCACCACACTTAACTACCAATGAAAAAACCAGTTAATTATTGATCCAGATTCAACCATAATCAATAATATGTCTTTCAGTTTTTCTTTTAAGAAGGTTAAAAATTGCCATAGATTTAAATCACAACTTTTTCTAAAACCAGTTTCAAATATACTTTCTCTGCAAAGTCTATTTATCTCAATGTTAGATGGGCCAAAATACTCAATCATAAAAGAATACAATGAAGACTATTGTATTAGACTTTGAGAGCTGACCACCAATTGGTGTGTGACAAAACTTCAGATTACTAAAAATCTTGAGTGGCTTTCACTCTGTGTCCCATACAAGCAACAAGAAAATGCCATAGGTTGAATTGTTGAGAATAAAGGTTGGATGTGAAGACGATCTGGCTGAGACATCTGTCACCCCATTGATCACCAGGGTTGATTCGGCTGACCTCGCTGGCTAGGTGGGTGCCCCCTTCCTCACTCCGCGATCCATGTACATCCCTCCCAAAGCTGTGCACTTGGTCGGAGAGGACGACTACCCCCGATAGAGGAGGACCGTTCCTCGGCCAAGGGTATACAAGTAGCTGTGCTCCCCTGCTCGAACCTCCAAACAAGAATAAAGCTTTACTTAGTAAAAAGTATGACAACATTAATAAGTTCCCATTAACATACTAGGTCCTTCACTCTTTCTCAGTATAATCGCTCATCCTAACATTTCCTTTCTGTCTTTATGCATTGTAAACAGCTTTGTTGCTTTATGTAGATTATTATTTCTGTTTCTAAAACTAAATTTATTGGCACAATTTGTATCTATACATGATACATCTCAGTTCTTTCTTTTTCTCTTTTTTTCTTTTTGCATTTTTCTCTTCAACCACTTTCCCTTCTTATTTATAGCTTTGTTTACATTTTAACTTTTCTCATTTTTCCCTTCCTGCTCTCTTTCAAATTCCCCTTTCCCTATTTCTAAACATGCAAACTTTGTTTTCTTACACAAATGTGTATGTGTGTGCACGCACATGTGTATGCATACATGTGTGTTTATACCAAAACCAAGAAAGTAGACCTGTATGAACGTACCATAAATGCATCACTAGCTTTCTTGGAACTTATCTTAGCTGTTTGATAAGAAAAAACTTTGCTTAAATATATACTGAAATAATATAGTATTATACTGAAATTTTATCATGCATATCCTCATACCTTCAAATTCTCAGAATTAAAAATCCACATGTTCCTACTCGGTAGAATCATATTTTTCACTGCTGCTGTTGCTCTAAAAGAAAGGATCAGTGTAGACCCAGACTCAGTAGTGATGGAAAGAAAAACAATTACTTCAATTAGGGACTGTGGAAGGAGGAACCTAGCGTCAAATGTCTGGGTTGCTGATACACGTTGTTTGTTAGCTCATTCACGGTGGGTGTTGTACAGGTATATTTCACTCTTTCACAGGAATCCACTGATGAAATTTACTTGTATCAAAACATGTTTAATCTTTTCTTATGAACTGTGTGAATGCAGGGAAAAGTTATACATTCTGATCTGCTATATTTAGATGGATCTTCAGTTAAACAAGTATCTCTATATGTGTGTAAAGATTTTTCTACCCAACATGGGAGGGAGGTATATACAGAATTAGGTAAAATTAAAAAAAACACAAAAGAAATAGACAAGCCAAATGTATCTCGCCATTGGACAAAAACAAACTCTTTCTTTTCATTAAACTGTTATAGTATATTCAGAATTTTTTAGAGCCCTAATAGAATCATATAACTGTACATTTTATTATGAAGAAAATTCTTTAATTCTACAAAACAAATTAAATTCTCCTAGAAGTTACATTTGTCTGACAGTGATAAATTGCAACAAAAGTAATAGTATGAGTATCAATTGAATTTCCTTAATAGAAAGTGTAAAGGATTTTCAGAACCTGAATTTTAACATGCATAACATAGAAAGCGTAGCCAATATTTTGGCCCTAGCCATTCAAGGTCAGTGAGGTCTCAGAACACAAAAGAGAATTTACACTGTAACATCCTGTTACTCAGTGATGTCCCAAATTTTCTGATCAAGGAGATTATAGGGCCACAGAGGAAAGTGATCAATGATGTAGAGTGTGCCTAAGGAGAGTCACATAGAGAGAAAACATTTTCTCAGGCTTTCACAGAGAGCAAATTGGTCAAGCAATGACCATGTCTCATATATATGGCTGACACTGACAAAGGATCTACAAACTGTGGTACAGAGTTTCAGGGTAAATCCTGAGTGGATCTGACTGACCTTGTCAGATAAAGAAGTTACATTATTTGTTATATAGGTCTTGCTTTATCTTGGTCTTAACCATCAGCAGAAAAATATAAAAATGAGGTATAAAAATTAAAGCCATATTAATATGCTGAGCTAAAAATGACTCAATTCTATAAGTTCTGACACTGCAGTCCTACGGATAACCTATTACTGTTATGGACTACTGGACTATATTGGATTATTTCGCTGAATTCACGCACCTATAATTTTTAAATAACAATGGAATGCCCATCTCTGACAAAACTAACAAAAAAGGGGGATATAAATGAAGAACCATTTTGTAGTGAAATATATACAAAATAGCTAGCATAGATATACAGCTACTTTCTCTTAATTAAATGAGAAGAAAGATTTGTACTAATAGTGTTTGGAGAGGATATCATGTCTGCATCTTTTACTATAAATAACTATAAGAAGACAACAATACCCAATATGTTAATTATTGTAACTGTCCTACTAACCTTTTTGAAACTGTTTCATTGCTATTTGTTTCTTAATAAAATTTTAAAAAATTTCAATGTAAAAAAAGAAAATAAAGACTTCTCCAAATACACCTTCTCTAACAGCAATTCAACACCCATCTCTGACAAAACAAAACAAAAAACAGGATATAAATAAAGGACCATTTTGCAATGAAAGAAAAAAAAATATATATACACATATTATATCTGTGTATACAAAATTGTTAGGAAAGATATAAAGCTACCTCCTAACAGTTCATTGAGAAGAAAAGTTTGTATTAATATTGTTTAGACAAGATCATGTCTTCATGTCTGTCTCTTTTCCTCTGAATAACTACTACAAAGACAACCATATGCAATGTATTAATTATTGTAACTGTCCTACTATCTTCTTTTGAAACTGTTTCATTGCTATATTTTCATATTAAAATGAATAAAAAAAATTTAAGAATTGAAGACATAAAATCATGTATCACATAGAATACAGAACAAATAATGATAAGCCCAACTATTTGCTATTACATCGAAACTCCAGGAAACACAAAAACAAGTGTACCTCTGTGTCCAGTTCCTACTGAATGGATGAACCCAGGGACATCTAGTCTGAAGACAACAATTCACGAACAGTGAGATCTGTTTAATAGGTTCTGATGGTTCTTCTTGTGAAATGGCTTGTCTGTCCACAGGTACAATAGTGAAGACATAAGCTGTTTGATTTTACATGAAACATAAAAGAAAAATGTTACAGGTTTGTCCATGAAATTTAACTGCTCACAACACTCTACATAAATATAACCACTCCCTCATCTTCTGGACTATTGAACACAGGAAGCAAGATTTCTTGTCAGCTAAAAAGAAACAGTTTTCCTTTCATTGGGTTTATTGTTGTTTGTTTAGAAACATGATAAGAAATGGTTTAAAGGGATCTGGAAAAATGTTTTGTTTTGTTTTTCTGCCTATTTTCCTCTAGGGATTTTTCATGAACATGAAGAACTCATTTGAAAGGATATCTTAATAAAGAGAAAATATTGAGTCTTCTTTGTTGACTGCTTCAGCAATGCTTGCATTCTTTTGAAAGATCTTAAAATTGTCTCTTTTCTCTGTAAACCATAAATAAATTTCTCTCAGGCCAGCATTGTAGAAGGAAGGTTAGCACTGCCAATGCTAAACTGTGGGGACATGAGACAGACAGCCATAGGAGCAGAGTCGCATCTGGCTTAATATCCAGGCCCCCTGCTTTTTCTATAAGAAATTCAACCATTATGAGGCAAGATTGCAAGTTTTACCCAGCACAGAAAATGATATCACATTGTATTTCAAAGAACACAATGGCTTTAGAAAAGGTAAGAAGCTAAGCCAAAATCAAAACTACAAGAAGCAATTCTATAAGCCATAGTACATTTAAATTAAGTATAAAATGAGCTCCTTAAATACTCAAAAGTGTTCAAATAACAATGCCAGATGCACAAATAACAAAGATTTGTATTTTTCTGTGTAAGTAAAATTAAAAGGCACTGAAGCTTTATGAAAAAAAAGTCCTCAACTTTTCTAGTACAGTACATATAATAGTAATGTAAAAGGATTTCCCCACTGCCACTGGAAAATAAATTCTACTATAATCATGTTTATGTCAGTTCCTGGCATTTTTCTGCAACCAGATTCATTAGTTTCCTTAATGGAGATTTAAGGCTGATGAAGGAAATCTAATCAAACCACACACTTTTCCAGGATGTGAGCAAAGGTCTCTCAAAGCCCAGTTCATAGGTGATTCCAACAGCATCAAAATGCCACATGATGTCTCATTAGTTTGTTCTAAATTAAACAACAAGAAACAATTCATTTGTATTTATAACTGATTTGAGAGAATAAGAGAATAATGTTTGGATTAGTATAGTAGGGTAACTTTCGAATTATCATTTTAAGCAAAGCACACTGATATTTTATTCAAAACCAAGTAACTTCTTACTTTTGTGACAAGTATAGATACACAGATAAGATCAATATTTCAGGCATACAAATTAATATGAAATGCAGTGAAAAAATTTCCCTAGCTATATAGAGTTACCATCAAATACATGTGCGAGTGTGTGCGCGCACACACACACACACACACACACACAATTATTTCCATTAACAAAAGCATAAACTCAGGCCTTCAATGAGAAAATATCAACTTAGTTATTTTTAATTACAGTTCATATTACTTGCATTTTAAAGTATGATGAAATGAAAAACCCTTCTTTGAAAATTCAGTGTTTTTAATCTCATGTAATGTTATAAGTGTTAAGTATCTGGTGTCATATTATTTAAATAAATTGTTTTTGGACAAAGCTAACTCCTTGCAGTGGACATTATTCCATTTCACTAAATGGATTGCATAAGTAATCAAGGAAAAGAATTTTAATTTTTGCTTTCTCAACAGAAGATATTTTAGCAATACAAATACAAAGCTCAAAATTCCAGTTACTTGGCCTTTTGGAAGCAATGTTAAGTAAAAATTACCTTAAGTAAACTCATAACGCTTACATGTTTGAAACTACTAGGGTCTGTAAGATGTAACTCATTATGAGTCTTCCCCCCCTTAGTTGGAGACATTCTTCCTTGGGCTATTTTCTTCTTTTTATTTACTTCAACAACTTCACAGCTGCAAACCATAAATTATTAAGTAAATGAGAGCCAAGTGCTCTAGCCATGCAGCCTTGTAATCTTAGCACTGAGGGAAGCTGAGACAGAGGGACTTCAAATTTAAATCCTGCCTGGGCAACTTAATGAGATGCTATCTCAAAATTATAAAAGAGGTCAATGAAATGAAAGAGTTTCACATTGCCTCTTTTCTTTTTTTTTACTTTTTTTATTTTTGTTTTTTAATGGCGGAATCAGGGATTGAACTCAGGCCCTTGTGCTTGCCAGGGAAGCGCTTATTCCCCTGAGCCATCTCCTGGCCCACATTGCCTCTTTTCTGGTTGTCACTTTTTGTGCTCCAACTGTGGAACCACATGTGGAGATCCATGGCTTTGGGCCATTTGCTTCTCCTGTGCACTTTCTTCAAATCCAAGCCACGGGTTTTCTTATCTTACTTTACTGCCATTGCTGAAGCCCTTCCCCTTATAAACTGACAAACTTCTGACATATGGAATATTTTTGATTATCTGTTATTTTGACCCATATGAAACTTCCATTTGAATAACAAAATCCATTAAAATATTAATAATTTTGTGTAATTAAATTTACTACAGATTAAAATAATTGGACATATATTCAAATACATGATTGACTAGATTTCTTTCTCTTTTCATAGGGCTCTCATATTATTTTTGTTTGTTTGTTTGCTTGTTTTGGACCAGGGATTGAACTCAGGATCTTGTGCTTTCCAGGAAGGCATTTATGCCACTGAGCTACATCCCTGGCCCCTTATTTGTTTCTAATAAGAATTTCAGAGCACAAAAAAATTTTGCAGAAGGAAAAAATTAAAAAATGAACATAACTGTTTGGAAGGGACAAATCCATTTTATTAAAAAGTGAAATTAATGTAGTTATATTATTTTCTATTTATACCATTTAAGGAGAAATCCTATATAAACCATACAAAATACAGAAGCAATGTGAAGTTTTGATATATTATATACAAAAGCAGATCCACTCATTTAACACTATCAAATCATCCTTCATTATGCTCTCTGTATACAAGAAGCAGAAATCATAACTCAAATATTTGTTTAATTGTTTTGTCCTAAGCACTATGCTAAATAGTTGGCATGCTTTAACTCAGTTCATCGGCATAAAACTATTACTTATAAGAAAGAACTAAGGAAATTATTCTCTTGCTTTATGCTTTTCTGTAAGAAAAAATTCATTACAGGCCTAAAATTTTCTATTGTGTATTTCAGTTATCTGCATTTTCAAAACTAGAATGCACATTCATAAAAAGAAATTCAGTTGTTTGTGGAATGTTCAGTTGCCTCTGGTAAACAGAGAAAGAATGAATTAATAGTGTGCATAGTGAAACCAGTAGAAGAACATACTATCTTAAATTTTAGTAATTCCAAGAGTGGTACCAAAGAAACTGGATTGTTGTCATACAGTCTAAGTATTTTTATGTTCTGGACCTCAAAAATAAGCATAAAGGCTGCCTAGACTTACAGTTTGGTCCATAATCCCTGTTTTCTTCTGTGCCCGTGTTCTGTTGAAACTCCATTCATGAACATAAAAATGATATTGCTTCTATTTTATGGTATTTACATCTTGTTAAAGTGGTTTAATTTCTATGATAATTATAGTTCAAATTTTAGTATGAACATCACCCAACACAACATGGAAATCTTATTTCCCTGGTTTTCTAGGATATCACATTTACCTCATTTTATTACTGGTGTATTGGTTTCTAGGCATTTAATGTTGTTATAACCTCTTGGTGATTTGTTAAAATAGTTACTTTTCCTTATAATTCACTGATCATATGATAACAATCTCCCTGTTTTTTACCGTTTTATTATTTTTTATTTTATTTCTTTTTCTGTCTGCAGGGTGTTTACTAGATCAGACTCGTAGTGATTCTCCTGTTTTCAGCCTCTCAAGAGCTGGGATTATAGGTGGGTGCAACCACACGCAGTCTCAATTGCAGTCTCAGCACACCCCAAGTGTGAGGCTGGCATGGCAGGCCAGGGATTGAATCCCTGGGCCCTGGGCTTGCTTGTAGGTGCTTTAATCTACTGAGCTAGTTGGCCAGACCTTGCCTTTGAATTTATGTAAATATTTCTAAATCAGTATATGAAGTGTAAAGAGTCATTTTTATTGAGAGTTTTAATCAATTGCATACGATTTTTTATTCTATATAATATACAGTTGTGCATAAATGATAAAAATGTTTCCCATAGTTTTATATCAGAAATATATTACTTTAAAGCTAATAGAAATCAGGGATGGTGAGATGGCTCAGTGGACTAAGCACCTGCTAGACAAGTACAGGGACTGGGGATTGAACTCAGGCCCCTGTGACTGCCAAAGAAGCACTTATTCCACTGAGTCATCTCCCTGGTCCCCCAGTCCTAGTATTTTAAGGATTCTCCACACTGACTTCCATAATGGTTGCACCAGTCTACACTCCCACCAGCAGTGGAGAAGGGTTCCTTTTGACCCACAGCCTCTTCAACATTTGTTGATGGTTGATATCTTTATGATAACCATTCTTTCTGGGGTGAGATGGTATCTCAGTGTTGTTTAATTTGCATTTTGCGGATGGCTAGCGATGTGGAGCTTTTCTTCATATATTTATTCAGTTTTCTAATTTCATCCTCTGACAAGTGTGTTCATCTCAGATGCCCATTTCTGAATTTGATCTTTAAATTTTGGGACTCTAACGTCTTTATAAGTTCTAGAGAGCAGACCTTTGTCTGAGTGCTTATTAGTTAAGTTTATTTTTGAAATTTGTGGGTTGACTTTTCACTATGTTGGTAATTTCTTTTGATATGCAAAAACTTCTCAATTAGAGGAGGTCCCAGTTGTTAATCCTTTCAAGTATTACCCATACAATTTGATTTTTGTTATGAACTCTTTGCCTACCCCTATGTCTTCAAGAGTTCCTCCTACTATCTCTTCCAGGAGATCGAGTGTTTCTGTTTTAATGTTTAGATCTTTAATCCATTTTGACTTTAGCTTAGTGCATGGTGATGGACCTGGGTCAAGTTTCAATTTTCAGAGCTGGTTTTTCCAGCACCATTTGTTAAAGAGGCTATCTTTCTTCCAGGAGGCATGTTTGGCCCCTTTGTCCAAGATAAGATGGCTGAGTGTGATTGTAGAGGTTTCTGCATCTTCTCATCTATTCCATTGATCCTCAGGTCTATTTTGTTGTCAATACCGTGCTGATTTTATCACGGTAGCCTTGTAGTATAATTTCAAGTCAGGAATTGTGATGCCTCCTGCCTTATCATTTTTGCCCAGGATTTCCCTTGCTATTCTAGTTCTTTTCTGGTTCCAAATAAATTTTAGGAAAGATTTCTCTTGGTCTGGGAGCTATGTTGGCGGCAGTTTGATAGGGATTGCATTAAATCTGTACAGCAATTTTGGAAGTATGGTCATCTTCCTATCCAGGAGCAGGGAATATTTTCCTATTTTCTGAAATCCTCTATGATCTTTTTTTCAGAGTACTGTAATTTTTATTGAATAGTTCTGACTTTTCAGTTAAATTCATTCCCAGGTATTTGAGTTTCTGTGGTGCGATTATAAAAGGTTTTATTTCTCTAAATTCCCTCTCAGTGTGTTTGTTATCTCTGTAGAAGTATGCTATTGACTTTTGGGTAATAACTTTGTATCCTGCTATGTTACTGCATTTGTGTATCAATTCTAGTAGCTTCTTGGTGGAGTTTTTTGGGTCTTCCAAGTAAAATACCATGTCATGATAATTCAGCTGCAAATAATGATAATTTAGCTTCTTTACCTATTCTTATTTCTTTTATTTCTCCCTCTTGTCTAATGGCTGTAGCTAATGGTTCCAGAACTATATTGAATGGGAGGGGTGTTAGAGGACATCCTTTTCTTATACCAGATCTAAGAGTAAAAGATTTCAATTTTTCCCCATTTAGAATTATATTAACCATTGGGCCATTTTATATATATTTTAATAGACATCATGTATATTTATTCTATATGTTTTCTATTCAGACACTTACTTTGGTAGTTTTTAAAGTAAGTTTTCAAATTCCTACCTTATGTAGGCCTCTTCTTCTAAGACACATTATTTCCTATAAATGTTTGCTATTGTAGCCATAACAGCCCGCCATCCATTTCCTGACACAATGCACACAGTGCCTTCCCCCTCACATCCTCCAGCTGCAGCACTTCTGCTGTGTATATACTGTTTCCAGAACTTCCTTGCTTCCTAGTTTTGTGGAAGATGATTATGAGCTCTATCTACACCCCACTCTCCTTAATAGTTTGTATCATTTGTTGGACTGCTTTGGGGACAAAAGCCATTGCTGCATTTGGGGGGAGCTGCATTTGTGAAATATTTACAACAACTTAAATCTGCTAGGGTAGAAAAGATATTTTCTCTGCTAAAGTATCTGTTCATTGAAATGTATGAATATACTTTATATGACATCTCTCAGAACTAAAGCTAATGTTAAATTAAGATTTTTCATCAACTATTCTATTATCCAGTTAATTAAGGTTTAGGTATCCTGTCTTCAGTGTGATTAAAACTTTAAAAAATTAAATTGAGTTGATGCTGAGGGACTTGTATCAACAATGATAGTTGGATTTCATTAGCCTACATATTATAGGATAACGATAAAAAATAAAATGAATCTAAAAAGAACCATTATGAGCAGTCTATTTGAATAAAAACTGAAGAAACCACAGGAACAGTCTGAGGTTTGGCCAATCCATTAACCACTACTCATATGACCTTAAACGCTGTGTCATTTTATTTTTTGATAAATGTATCCAATTAACTTGGATCCATATGATCATGTCAGACTCTGAGTCTCATTATTTTTCAAATAGAAAACAAAAGCCTTTAAAACAAGAAAACTGAAAAAGGGAATGAATGCCTATTTATATAAGTTTAGGGTATCTCTTGATAAAGAGAAGTATTATGAATGTCCTAATTTCTGTGTTTTGGCCAATAAACTCTAACAGGTAATCTACTTTTTCCCACAACATGGCCTATTACATGGAGCTTTCTGATTTTTCAGTTGCCTAGTCTCTCCTACCAGAATTTTCTCTAATTCTTCTAGTGGTACATTTATATTAAATGAAGACTAATGCTCTTCTAGTATTGTACTGCATGTATATTTCAGATTATTATAAATCACTACCTTTAAAAATAGCAGCCTTCTGCTTCCCTTAACTTCCAGCACTATATTTTGGTCATAATTTTTAATCCACCATATTTTTTTGTGTGTCTGTTTGAGATAGTTTCACAGTACATACAGTTCAGGCTGGCCCTGAATATTCTTTTGCTCTCTTATTTCACAGTTTCTACTCCAGTCCTTCATTGTAATTTGATTAATAGTTTATAGTCACTGTAGCGTAAGCATTTCACATTGTAAACTGAATACTTCTATCAGAAGCACTAGCAGTATTATGGTTATTGCATTAACAATTTCTATGATGTTATAGTAATTCATTTCCAGCTGCGCATTGTAAATCATTCATTTCCTTATTAATAATTTCTTAATAAATTAGTTGTGATATTGCAAAATTTAATCCATCTCTTTTTCCAAGTCTTGATTCAAAAACGCCATTTTTGGGGCCCACAAGCTAGCCCAAGTGGACTAAGCACCTGCTTTAGGGACCAAGACTCGATCCCTCATCCCGCATGCTGCACTGGCCCTGCCCCTAGGGTGTGCCAAGCCAACGACTGAGTCCAGATGTGATCTCATACACATGTAATCCCAGTGCTGAGGAGGCTGAAAACAGGAGGATCACTACGAGTCTAAACTACATACTGAGACCCTGTACCAAATACATAAATGGAAAAAAAAAAATGCCATTTTCATGGTGGGTCCTTCTCTAGCCATACTATTTAAAGGTATACATCATATATATATCCTGATTTATTGGCTTTGTTGCACTGACCATTCTACTATTTTATATTGATTTATCGGTCTCTTTATGGTTTGCCTACACTCACGAGATTATTGAGGAAAACCACCATAAAGCTTTATATCCACCATAAAGATATAAAATAATTAGCAGAATGAGATGAGCATGTGCTGAGATGGAAGTACAACGGAGCCTCTGTGCTGAATCTACTGTGCTGAGATCTGCTGAGAAGAGGACCTTTCTCCATGTTTGCTGAGTGGCAATGTTTCTTCAGTCATCTTGAGTGTGACCTACTTTTCACTACCCAGAATACACTGCAGGCTGGGTGTGCTGACACATCCCTGGAATCCCAGCACTCAACAGGCTGATGAAGCAGGAGGATTGCTAAGAGTTGGAGGTCAGCCTGGGCTACAAAGTGAGCTCAAGGCCATCCTGAACTTTTTAGTGAAACTTTATATAGTGTTTCAAAAAGACAAAAAATAAAAATAAAAACAGAATATGCTGCAAAATAAGACTTGTGATGCTTTCATTCTTATTTTTTTTTCCCTTACCTTCTGGCATGAAAGGTCCTGTGGGAAATTAAGACGCTAAAGATAGTCAGTGGTTCCATGTTTAAGGTGCTACCAAACCAAATTACTCTACAACTGAGTAGGTGAGAGCATCTATACTAAAACACCTGGGATCACAACTCATTTTGGCATGCCTCATTCTGGCACTTGCAACTGATGCAGGATGGGGGGGAGTAATATGGCATGTGGAGATAAGTCACAGAGTGCCTGGTTACATCAGATTGCCCCCAATATGATCATCTGGGACACATTCACCAAATTATCATTTTTAAATCATTGAATGGCAGTGAAACTAATCACCTAGGTTCATGGCTTAATACTAGGTGTTCTGGAGATCCACATAGTAGGTGTTTAATTAGCATGCTAACTGTAACACCTGGAGGAGAATATAAAATGAAAAAAAGTAACAACTTAGTTATATAATTCTAGATATATCTTTATGATTTGAATATTGTTCTTAAAACAGTTAGATAATAATGAATATTTATTGAGTAGTTCAAAATCTGTACTCAGGCATTCTCTACAGCGAGTCAATCAAAATTAGATTACGGCTCACTTTCAAATGTTCCTAGTTCTCTGTTCCCCTGTGTGTCTGTCAACTCTCAGGTCAACACTGAGCTGTGCTGTCCTGGCATACATTTCTCTTGGTTAAGGGTATCTGTCGGGTGGCGCGATGAGGTTCCACACAGTCCCGCAGTCCCACGGAGTTCATGCAAACTGCCTTGACATTTCCACATCTCGTTACAGAAAACGAGACGTGTGGAAGGCCGCAGGGCAGCACGCTTTATCTTCCCAGCTTCTGAGACTAACGCCATGACAAATGACAATGAAAACGTGTTTCAAATCTTGGCACAGAAACTTTGAAACAAACATAAATGGTGGGGGTCTTTGCCTCTCTTCTTCCACTAAAAAATGTTACCTGAACGCTAGAATAAAGATTTCTGTCTTGCATGTTTAAGCTATTAAGAGGAACTGACAATATAAGAATTAGAGAATTTCTACACCGCATAATGCCTTCTGTTGACAATATGATATTGTGCAGATAGAGATGTATTAAGGGCCGGACAAATAGCTCAGCCATCTAAAGCATCTGCACGCACGTGCAGGGGCTGGAGGTTTGATCCCCGGACCTGTCTTGCCGGCGTCCCCCACAAGGTGAACTGAGTTAGCAATTGAGACTGGGCATGATCGCGTGCGCCTCTAATCCCAGCTCTTGGGCAGTGTAAACAGGAGAATCACTACGAGTCCGATCTAGTAATGAGACCCTGAACATCCTGTAGACCCTTCCCTAAAATACAAAAGAAATAAAAGATGTATTAAGATGTATTAAGTGCTCTTACCATAGTAAAAAACGATCCACAAAACATTGGTTTAGCTACTGATATATGACTTACAACATTATATTTTTATAGAAATTTTTAAATTAAAATTGATGATGCCACAGAACTGATGGAGGATTTTCTTTATAATTTAGAAATTCTTTACCCAGAGAAGCTTCTGAAATACTATTCTGGTACAGAAAATAGGCCAAACTATTAACACTGACTATTGGAGGTGAAGTGTGATCCCCTGTATTTGGCTTTTTCAAATCAGAAATATTTTTTTGAAATTAAAAATATTCTACAATATTAATTTAGCCACACCATCTCTGGCTTCAGTGAAGTTAGTAAGCCTTTAATTTTACTGAGCATATTATAATTGCCTATACATGGAAAATCTTGTATTCCACTCAGTTGTTCTCCTGAGTTTTTTGTTGTGGAAATTTGACTTTTTCTGCATAGCTTCCCTCCAGCCTTTCCTTTTGGTAAGAATTCCTCTCATCTAGCTATTGAATAAATTCTTCGTACTGCAGATACTAAAATGCACAGATATCTCTGGTCTGTAACTGGCAAGGTCATGATGTTTACCAATGAAATAGGTTGGCTTTGACCTTATAATTTTAATTTTGGCCACATAAATCTTGAGCAAATTGGGCCAAGTTGAAGGTACAGCAGACTTCAGTACAGCAGTACTGACAGTCTTACAGAAATCCCTAGAGTGATATTCTTAGGAATTATCTTGACTGTGTTCTTTAACACTTGAATTTTTGGTGTTTTCTTATTTTCTGAGGCTAGTTCACTATGAACATTTGAATTAATCCCTATTTATTCAGGAAAATACTTTCTGCTTAAGTTCTCCAGTGTCAGTATTATTCCTGAGAAGAAAGTACAAACCAACTCTGGTGAAGGAAGTTGTTTTTTTTTTTTTTTTTGAATAAATTATGTTTAAGGGCCGGCGGTATAGCTCAGCAGACTAAGCGCTTGCTTGGGTAAGTGCAGCAGTGAGGGTTCAATTCCTGGTTCCGCACGCCGCGCCGCCCCGCCTTCAGGTGTGCTGAGCCGCGATGGAATCCGGGCGTGGTGGTGCGCGCCTGTAATCCAGGAAGCAGCAGGATCACTATGAATGTGGGCTACATAGTGAGACCCTGTCAAAAAAAAAAAAAAAGAAAGAAATTATGTTTAGTAACTACTTATAGAAATGAGAATTCATAAAGGAAATAAAGATCTAGTATAATTACTGACAAATCAAAATCTCCCAAGTCATGAGGCATGAGGAAATGCATGAGGAAATGAAGAGGCGGGAGAGATGCTTAGAGAACAAGATCCTGAAACTTACTCTGCTATGGTAGTTACTATCACAGATGAGTAGATAAGCCCAGGATTATTTCAAATCGATTGCTCAAGAAAAAAATTACAGTTATTTATTAATAATTTTATACTGTTTGTGATAACATTTATGGCATGTTAGATTAAATAAAGTATTAAACATTTACCTGTTTAATTGTTAAATGCTATTATTAGAATATATAAAATTGTATATGAAGCTCATATTTTGTTTTAGAATATTTTCTATTAACAGGACTTCCTTTAACCATCAACTTAAGTTCTAAACTGAAAACTTCATTACTTTTGTTACTGTGATTCTGAAGGTAAAACAATAATGACTTTCTTATCATCATTAATACTCAAGTATCCAAATGCCAAAATCTAACTGCCAAATTAAAATGTAATTAGGTTTTGTGCCTGCCTCACTGTTTTACATGAAACTTATGGCATTGGCTGAAAGTAGGAACCCAATGAGGATTAGTATGTGGCAGTGAATCTGGAAGACTTGTAATATCCTCATATAGCTCACTGCATTTATGTTGCCAGATGAATAATCCTTGCCCATTTTGTTCAAATCATTGCAACTTCCCTACAGAAATGTTGTCTGGAAATTAAGTCAATTTCCTTCAGATGCAAAGATGGTACATGCTTCCTCATACCCAGACTTCTAATTAGAGAAAATTTCAATATGGTTCCAAGAAAAACAGGCTTCTGGCTGAAGGAACTTAGAGCTGTGATAATTATAAATTCATGAGAATTGGTATGAACAATTAATCAAATGAGAGAGTAATATAATTTGAAATTAGTATCAACAGAAACATATATGTCAAAGATTAATAATACAACAAGCTAGTTCAAACATGAATTATTTGTTTCTCTAAAGTAATTTGTAATCAGTCATCCACATAACTGGACCTTGGATGAAAGGATTCATCCAGAACTTTCAGAGAATTGGTGAAATGAACCAACATTTATCCTCGGCATCCCCCACTTTCAGCATACCCTTCCCATGGTCATCTCCCATTGAAAATGAGAGTTGATTGCAGTTAGAGAATTGTGGAGTTTTGACCCATGGCAGTCTCTTTGTTAATCTAACTAAAGCCTGATTCATAGCCATTGTATGTCACACATCCCTGAAATGGTTCTGTCCACTTCATTTTTGTTGAAGTTAACCAAAGTCTATTTCCATTGCTTCTGGCAGAGGACTCTCACTGGCTGACGTGTATTTATGAAGCTTCCATTTACTGAACAGGGTATCTCTGTGAGTGAGAATCAGTTTCAAACTAATAGCTCTGTGAGGTCAGCTACCTATTTCATCACCTGTAAGGTCAAGACATACAAAATAATTGTATATGACTATTTAGGACTATTAGATTGTTTCCAAGTTTAAAACTATTGAATTTTGCACCATAATTGAAACTACATGCACAATCACCAAAAAGAATTTGGATTTAATCCAGTGGTTTGGTATCTCACACCCTAAATATTTATTTATCAATAAAATTGTTGTTATTAACAAAACCTACTCCAGACCTGAAAGATTTTTTTTCCTGTAGGGATATGCTCTTCACATTCTAAATTAGAAAATTCAGTTCACTAGTTTACCTCCCAAGTAAAGCATGTGCTTTTCCCCCTCTTTTTATTCAAGTTGTTACAAATTTTGTAAATCTACAGAAGTTAAAACTAAGCCAACTTCTCTAATCTGTAATGTAAGGTAATTGTCAGGCCAAAAAGGAAGAAAAAAATGTAACATATATAATATTAGAATCATATAATAGTTTTGGGGAGTACTCCATGGTTTGCTAAGAAGCTACAAAAACACATAATGAAACTCCAAGCCTGTACCTGCCTCTGAAGGCAGGAATAGATTTTTTAATAGGGAGCTAAGATTGGTAGTTGAAGTGTACACAGCAGTCCTCCAGAGATGGATTTAATGCAGAGCAAACTATAGCACAGGGTGACATGTGGTGTGCCGATCTGCTGAACATTATTAATCTCCTCCTCCTTCTTATTGGAGTTCCAGAGCCTGAAACTTGAAAGGATTAGGATTCAGGTTCCCACTCCAACCACCCTCAAAAAAATTCACATCACTTGAGAAAAAAATTGTAATGGAAAGGCAAATAAATACTTTCAAGTCACTTCAAACAAGATATCTGAGAAAGCCTGCCCTACATATATAGAGTATTTCCTTCTCCTGGTTGGTTCCACCTTCTTTTTAACCCAGAGAATAAAAGTTTCCACCTGCAGGAAATAAATCTAGAGTTCTTCTCCAGAAGCAAAAGAACCCCATAAAAATCCACTATCCATAAAGCAGAAAGTAGATTTTATTTTAGGTAACTGTCCTCATTTCCTCTGCCACTTTAGTTTAATTTAGGCCCTGGGCATGAGCTTATCTTCACAGAGATATTTATAGAGAGAAGCAAAGGAGGAGAGCCTTAAATTTGGATTTCTCCAAAACTTCAAAAATAGCAGGGCTTTCTCCAACAGCATGAGTTCAGTAGCCAGAAACGTAAGTGACAAATCTGTAAGTGTAGGCTCACTGGGCTGGAGAGACAGCTCAGCAGTCTAACCTCCTGCCTGGCAAGCTCAGGGACCTGGATTCAGTCACTGGTACCACATGCCATGCTGGCCCCAGAACCCCAGGTGCCTCATACTGGCCACCGAATGTGGGTGTGGTGAAGCACACCTGTAATCCCAGCGCTGGGGAGGCTGAGACAAGAGGATCACTATGAGTCCAAGCTGTGTAGTGAGACTCTGTACCAAATACATAAAAGATTCTTTAGAAATTTTAAAGAAGAGTAGGCTCATTTACTATTTCATACTATCACCTATATGGAAAAAGCACTTGATTCTCTGAAGTCTCATGTTTCCAGTTTGTAAAATGTAGGTAATAATGTGATTGTGAGGAGGGGCCAGAGAGATGGCTCAGTGGAATAAGCACTTCCCTGGTAAGTGCAAGGGCCTGAGTTCAATCCCCAGTTCTGCCAAAACAAATGATTGTGAGGAGAATTGGATGAAAAACATACATGCAGTGTTTGGCATAGGGTCTGGCCAATATCTTCCCTTGATAAGTATGAGCTATTAACAAAAGCACCTTTAACCATTTTGTATCTGTATATTCAAAATAGTTAGGATAGACATACAGCTACTTTCTCTTAGTTTAATGAGAAGAAAGATTTGTACTAGTGTTTGGACAAGAATTATGTCCAAACATCTTATACTATGAATAACCACTAAGACAACAATATGCAATGTACTCATTGATGAAACTGTTCTATTAATCGGTTTTGAAACTGTCTCATTGCTCTTTGTTTCTCAATAAAATTATTTTTTAAAAACCATCTTTATTATTTTAGCATATGGCAAACACCACTGTAGTGACAGTAGTAGAAAGAAGGGTAGGAAGCTAGGTGGGGAACATTGCATTTTCATGCAACACAGTCGAACCCTGAAAAAATTTATTTATATGAAATCTGTGCTGCTTGGTCTGACACATAGTAATCATCTTTTATTTATTTTATTACTGTAGATTGACCTCAGCCTTTTTAAATTACAAAGCAGCATGGTTCAACGTTCAGCAGATAAGTCATTCAAAGGAGACTCCTCATCACCACCCCAGCTCAAATGTATTTTTTAAAAACTCACTTGTCTTCTAGTACTAAACACAAGGGAGGAAAGGGAGAAGAGAGGGATGGAGGGATGGAGGGAAGGAAGGAAGGAAGGAAGAAAGGAAGGAAGGAAGGAAGGAAGGAAGGAAGGAAGGAAGGAAGGAAGGAAGGAAGGAAGGAAGGGAAAGCCACAGAACAGAAGGGAAAGGAAGATGAAAGAAAGCCCAAATCAACTATATTCTCTTATTTCTCATTCTGGGAAGCCTGGTTAAGGCTTATCTGGGAGAAAACTCAACCTAATACATTTTTACTGAAAATGTTCAGGCTCAATCATGGTATTTTGCTAAATTTTGAAATTTCATAGTTAATTTAATAAATCTTATGGTACCAGAGTTCAGAAAAATGGAGAGAAATACTATCTGGTATTGTGATCAGGAAGAAATGTTCACTACAGTGAGCTAGATAACTGAGGGTACGTCCGAAGGACTGGGCATGCGGGCCTGCAGAGAACATTCACTATGACTTAGTTTCTTAGCACCCACAAGAGGATTAAGAATTTTCACGAATCACAGGAAACTTCTGTAATGACCTTAGCCCACCAAAGTGCCAGATCAATAATTTCCAGGGAACCACAGGAACTACAAAAAAATCATACCTACAGAAGCCTTTAAGGTATCCACACTGGGCAAGAAATTATAGTTTCTTTTTGTTTTTGACCTTTCAAAACCCCTTGCCTCAGCTGGGTTGATTTTAATGCTGGTAACTCATTCTGAGAAATATATTTCCTGTCTCCTGTCAATGTAATGTGACACCCAGGAAAAGAAATAAGGATGTACTTTAATTGCCCTTGATAAAACACAAATCACATAAATTATACCAATGTTTAAATTGATAAACAGCAATAATGGAAAAAAATTTCCAATGTAACATTTTATAACTACATCTCACTCAAATACAGACAGACTCATTCTATTCTGGCAAAGTAAATAATGCGCATTTCTGTTAGTTACTTCATCCAAATGAAGGTTGTGATTCATACTCTTCTAGTTTAGTAACAACCCACTTGTATAAACTTCAACCTAAATACTAAACCAAAAGGTTATTCACCATAGAAATACTTTATGTAAATAATGCATGTTAATAGACAAATGTTATCATGCATAGTATGCTTTGCAACTACAGTTGCTGCATCTGAACATGAAACAAAACTCAATATTAATAGTTTCTTTTATCTGGTAACTATTGCTTATTCCCCTTCTTCTCTGCTGACACCTCAGCTGCTTTGTCTCTTTATCTGGTCATCTGCTATAATACTTAGTAGTCCTATCTGAGGTCAATTCTGGAGTCTCTATTCACTTTCCCTACTGTAGACAGAAGTGGTAAAAGTTTCCCAAGAAATATATTTCACACTCCATGCCATGTGAAACAGTGATATTATTTTCCCATGATTGGACCAATCAAACCCCCTTTTGTTTTTAGCTTCTTGGTTCATTACCATAAACCATTAAGGAGGCAACTTCCCCTTCTAATTTCATAGAAATTTTCTTGTTGCCAGACTAGAAAAAATCTCCACTGAAATACTAGTAAGCCCGTAGTCAGTAGGAGAGGATTTGGGATATTAATAATGATATGAGCTATTCCTCTTTGTTCTCTTGGCTCCAGGCTCTGTGCTTTCACTATACTTCTCGCTAGTGGAATAGAGGTTAACCTTAGGAAAAAAAAATAAGTGTGAGTTTATGCTCTCCCTCATACCAAATAAATTTCTTGGTCAGAAATAATACTGAGAGTCCTGTAACTGTGAGTAAGGTATTCAGTGAGTCTAAAAGTGGGGTGGGGAGATAGCTCAGTGGTCTGTGTACCTGGAGCTACATAGACTCAGGTTCAATTCTGAGTACTGCATGCTGTGCTAGCCTAGGAACCCCCGGCATGCTGTTCTAGTCACCAAAACCAGATTTGGTGGTGCACACCTGCAATCCCAGTGTTGGGGAGGTTGAGCCAGGATGATCTCTAGAGGTCTGAGCTGTATAACAAGACTTTGTACCAAATAAATGAATAAAGTTAAGTAAATAAGTAAAGTAATACTATTGTCAGATTATGAGACTGGAAAGAAATACCCTAATTCACTGTTTATTCCAAAGAACTCAAAATGCTGCTTGTAACATGAGACAAAATCCAGCATAATGGCCTGGAGCTGTGTCTCTGCCTGGCTGTGGAACAGGATGCCAGACTGGAACCTCAGCCCTCATCCTAACTTTCAGTCAACTGATTGGTCAACTACTTGCCAAGTCAGGTTAGTCTCAGCAAAGATTATACTGCTATGGCTTCACTGCTTTGTACACTTTGTTCTTTATTGAACATTATGAGGGCAGCTGTTGAGAGACGCTGACATTCCCAGTGCGCATCGCCTTGTGTAACTGATTGTTAAATTTTGTGCAACACATTCCCCTTTATTCCCAGCCCATAAATGGGAGATAACCATTCTCACACTCAGAGATGACCCGAGAGACTCTCTTCTGCAATGTCCCACTTACATCTTTCTCTACCTGCCTTGTCTCTAACTCTCCACCTGTATTCCCTCCATATTCATGACTATTCTGTAAATCCATTCAAGCCATCCATTGCTGAATATATCCATACATCTGATCATATCCATGACCAGAAAAGTAAATCAAAGCACTGCTCGAGCTTCTGTGCAGGAAGATCTCTCTTCCTTGCTGCCCCAGTTGAATGAATTTGTTATTTACAGTTTCAACTTGTTGCAATCTATTTTTCACATGTAAGTTGGCTTTGGAAGGTCTTTTTTTCATATAGTTGATAACAGGAAACACTCAGAAGGTCTTAGGTACATTGAGAAGAAGACATGTCACTTACAAAATCTAAGGAAGTTTTCCTCTCAGTAACAGTAGGGTTCAGTGTGTGAAAAATTTCTTTCACCTTGTAAAAAATATGCTAATATGACTGAGGTCTCTGCCCCTTGAGAAACTATGCCACGGTGGTAGGCTCCTGAAATTTCATGAGAATTACCTACTACAATATAATACAATGTTGTGTCATATCCAGGCCTACAGTGTACTTGTTGATTCTTTCCAGCTGTACACAAAGAAAATATCATCAATGTAGAGAATGCAAAATAGTCTGGGTTAAAGATATAGTCAATGTCCTGTGGAGTATTTCTGTGGAAAATTAAAATAATTCTGAAAATTGCTACTAGTCAACTTTTCTAATCATTTTTACTCCAAATGACAGACTATGATTTAATTTGCATGAATTAGTGTTTAAGGGAAGAGTTAAGATTGAATGGAGGGGAATATTTTATACCTAGTGAACAGGTTTATAAATAATTCACTTAAGTAAAAGTAAGAATAAGAATATCTTAGCAAATAAATACTCTCAAAATTTCAAGGAATTGAAAGATGGTGTCATAGGATAACAAATGTATAATAAATTAGAAATAAAAATTGCTTTAGACATGCAGACTATGTAAATATAACATATAAGCACCAGTGAATATACAGAATACTCAACAATATATTCCCGTTATTTTATTTATCATAATTATTTTTCCTGCACAGTTAACAAGTATGTACAACATTAAAAGTATTCATTATTGGTATATCAGAAAAATAACATTTTACTGAAATGCTAAAACCAAGAAAAATAGCAGCTTTCATCTGAAATTTAAACACTCACCTAATATTCATCCTCATCTAGATATTGAAAACACAAAAAAATTATTGTCATGTTTCTCAGTTTCTATTAATAAAGAAAAAATAGAACTATTTTTATTGAATAATATAATATCCTTTTCTCTTAATAAAGTTAGTCATCTTTATGCTATTCTTACAGTTTCTAAAATCAGTACCAGTCCTGAAATAAATGTCTGTATTTCAACTGAAACACAATAAATACATAATATTTATTTGTACAAATATTAATTCTTTCCAATTTAGCATTATTTACTCTTTTTTAATTTTTATTTTATGAGATTACCTTAACTTTATTTTATGGTACATATTTTATTTACCTGCAATGGATTTTTAAAATTTATAATCTATATTCAGAGTCTTTAATATTCCTATTAGTAGTATGCTTTCTGAAAGAGGAGCATAATTAAAATGTGTATTAATTTCTCCATTAGATTGATACTGTATTGAAAACTATACAAAACACACATGATCATGGTCATTTGAAAATGCAAGATTTAATTCATAAACTAGTAGTAATTCATTTTATGCAGCAATGAATAAAGTTTCTATTTTATAATTTCACTGTTTCATTCTTTATTTCTTAACATGCTTTTCAAAGGACCAAGAGATGGAAAGAGAGGAAGAGGGGGGCAGGAATGGGGATGTAAACAGGATGAAGCTGTGTTACATACAACTCCTGTAATGAGTGTGAACATTGTGTATTGCAAAGATGTGCTAATAAATGAACATTTGTAGAAGAAATATTTTATGTTTTCATGTTAGCACAGAAACTAAGCTGCTAGCATTCTATTATTTGAATTTCTCTTATCAGGTTTCACCCCTTCTACATTTAAATTATGGCTTTCATTGAGATAAAATTCACATAGAAAATTCAATTGCTTCATTTGTACAGTTCAGTGGCTTTTCAATATATTCAACACTAATTATTTTTGGAACATTTTTATCTCCCTTCAAAGTCATATTGCAACATTCAATATCTGTTCCTTCTCCTTCCACCTCAGTTCTGACAGATCACTATGTACTGTCAGTATGATTTTGCCTATTGTGAATATTTCATAAATATAAAATCATATAATAGGCAGCATTTTACATGATTTTTTTCACAAACAGTTATATTCAAGTTTCACTTCCAGTACAGCAATAATATTATATGAATATACTTGATCAACTCATCAATAAATACTTAGGTTGTTCCCTTATTTCCACTGTTATAAACACTACCACAATAAATATTCCTATATAAATTTTTGCATTGGCATGTACTTTTACTTATCTTGAGTATATATACCTAGGTAGGGAATTGATATATCATGTTGTCTTTATTTAACATTTGAAAAAACCAAACTATTTTTTTAAATAGTTGCATCATTTTAAAATAACATATAATCCAATTTCTCCGCATCTTAATCAATGCTTAGTATCATCTGAGCTTTTCTTTTGAACAATCCTACTACATCTGAAATAGTGACCCATGATCTTGGCTTACATTTCTGTTGTGATGAATGATGTTAGGCTTTTTAAAATATACATTTTCATTTGTTGATTTTCTTTGACTATATCTATTCAAATCCTTTGCCCATCTCTTCATTAGGGCATTTGATTGTTTATTGTTGCACTGTAAGAGTTCATTACATATTGTATGTATGTATGTATGTACATATGTATGTATTTATTTACTTGATACAGGGTCTCACTCTGCAGCTTGGACTCCTAGTGATCATGCTGTTTCAGCCTCCCCAGCACTGGGATTACAGGCATCCACCACCATGCCCAGTTTTTGTGGCCACCATAGCACACCAGGGATTCCTTGGTCAGCAAGGCACGTGGTTCCAGGGATCAAACCCGGTCCTTGACCTTGCCTAGCCAGGTGCTTAGAACGCCTAGCTATCTGCCCATCCAAAAGTTCATTATATATTTTATGTAATATCCTTTGACACACACATTGTTTTAAAATATTTTCTTCCATCTTTTGAGTATTCTTTTACTTTATCAATATTTGTCTTTTAAAGTCAGATTTTCATCTTAATGAAGATCAGTGTGCTTCTCACTTATACTAATTTTGATTTTGTGACTGTATTTAAATACAATGAAATTTAAAGTCATAAAATTTACTTGTTTCCTCTTGAGAATTTTCATATCTATGGCTATAACATGTATATCTCACCCATTTGCAATTATTTTCTGCATATAATAAATGGTAAAGCTTCACTTTCATTCTTCTCCATATGGATATCCAGTTGTTTGGCACCATTAGTTAAAAATGTTATCCTAATTGTTGATACCTAGGAGGTGTACTTCTAAATACATATCTTAAAGCAATTGAAATATATGTGTTAATAAGTTCCATCATTCTTGGACAAAATAAAATTTTTATGCTAAGTAGCTAAAAACTTTTATGAAGGACTTGTTATGAGACGATGTACTACCTAGATGAGTATAACAATTATTTTTCATTTTCTGATTATTGGCAAATAAACATCAACTGTCAATCCTTCTTTTCCCTTTGTAAAGTAGCTTCTGGCCTAGATTTTCCAATAAGAAGCACTCATGTGAGAAATGAAAAGAAGAAAAAGTAGCTAAAATGGCTTATTGCTCTGGGGCAGCAGGGCAACACATGTGAGCTTTGGTGTTAGCGAAGTTTTGTGGGAGCCTCCGGGAAAATTTTCCACAAATGATCTGTCTCAGACTTGCAGGTTCTACAAACGTGCACCATGGATCCCTCCACATCCTGCCCTTGCTTAGACAGCTAGCCGTGGAGCTGAGAAAAGCTGCCTTTTCTTGACCACTCTTGCCCTCCAACTTAGCCATGATTTTCCAAGCTTGAGCCTCTCTCTATTAGTCACTCACTTTCACTCTTATTGGAATTGGTCTATTTTAGTTCTAATCCTAACCTACCGGATATACTTTTGTTAGAGAACATGCCCCTCACATACTTTAAGAATTATGGAATTAAAATTGTATCTACTCATGTAAGAAAATTTTAAAGTATTAACTTACAGAAATGTATCAAGGAACTAAAACTCGCTTTCTTTTCTCACCCTCCCTTGTTCCTTGCCTTTGTAGTGCTGTAGCTTCATCTGAGATATCTACAGAAAGGAAAAATAGTTCACTCATGCTCTCTAGCAAGTCTGCCATTGTAATGTCTATGACATACTGGCCTTTACTTCATAGTCCTGAAAATCTCACAGAATTTCTCTTTTTGCTTTTCCCACATCTCCCCGTGGATACCTATGAGAAATTCTCTACTACAGAGGGTTGAGGGCCGGCCAAGTAGCTCAGTGGATTAAAGTGCCTGCTAGCAGGTGCAGGGGCAGGAGGTTCGATCCTCAGGCCTGCTGTGTGGTCCCTGCACCAGGGGCAAGCTGAGAGGGCCACTGAGAATGGGCGTGGTGGTGCGCACCTGTAATCCCAGCTCTTGGGAAGCTGTAAACAGGTGGATCACTATGAGTCTGATCTAGTACTGAATGCCCTGTAGACCCATCCCTAAGATACAAAAAGGAAAAAAAAAAAAAAAGAAGAAGAAGAAGAAGAAGAAGAGGATTGAGACTTACGGATGTCCATGAAGGGAATGAGATCA
This sequence comes from Ctenomys sociabilis, assembly GCA_004027165.1. NCBI lineage: Eukaryota > Metazoa > Chordata > Mammalia > Rodentia > Ctenomyidae > Ctenomys > Ctenomys sociabilis. Next base: position 38,267 of record PVKA01007686.1, read on the forward strand.
TCGTTTCTGGGTTTCTCTTTCTTTAGTAAATTACCTTGCAAACACTTATTTTATAATTATTTAAAGTTTTTTTTTTTTTTTGCTTGTTTTTTTCCAGTTAGAACTTTTGGTGTCTGTGTGTGTTAAGACAAGATCTTGCTGTATCATTCAGGTTGGTCTTGAATGCCCTTTGTGTCCCCACACTGGCCTCAAACTCTTAGAGCTTCTCCTGCCTCTAGCGCTGAAGTCTAGGACTGCAGGACTCCACTACCACTCCGGGCTACAGTGATGGTTTGAATACTTGCTCTAGAATACATTCCTACTGTTACAATTAAAGTGTATAGGCAACACATTTATAATTACATTGATTGTTGTGTGAATAGTCCTACTTTTTCTTGAGAACATACAATGTCTGATACTTATGAAGCATTTTCATAATAATAATAGCAAATCAATTGTAGCAGATAGGATGTTGGAGGCCCTAAGGCACTAAGGGTCTTTAATCATTACTTTATCAAATTACTAAATAATTCTGTGAAGTAGAAACTGCTATCTTATTTTCATTTTAGTCTTGTAAAATTAAACTTTAAAAAACAATAACATTCCCAAAGTTACAAGGTCGCTATGGAACAAGACCTGTGCTTCAAATCCAGACCTGTGTGCCTCTGAAGCCCATATTTTTCCTGAAAGTTCAGCAGTGTCCTACATTTACGCAATAGAAGCTTGCACTTATCTTTTGTCTTATTTCAAGTCATCTTTCACTGCCACAGGGTATCCGCTCCCAAGACGAATAATATAAAAAACACCTATTGCTTAAACTTTCAAGTTTCCCTTCACCCACGCTCTGCAATTCATACTCTGGCATGGCTCAAAATACGCATTGTGATTTGATTTGTTTAAACCTATGGAGTCTTACTTCCTTCTGCTGCCTCTAAGCATCACCATATTCCAATATTTTTCCCTCCGCCTGCAATGTTTCTTTAACTAGCAAACTCGAATATTCTTTAAATGTTTAGTGGATGTAAAACATCACCTGCTCTAAAAGTTCTACTCATTTGGTTACTTCAGGACTTGTACAGAACCTGATCCCACTCTTACTCCTTCCTGAGCAAAGTATTGTGATGAAAACCAAATGTACTCTCCAGTTTCCAACTCTTGGTAAGGCTACTTTTATCACTATTTTCTTTTTTAAAATCCATTTAGTACAGGGTCTATAGGGTTTTACTACATAGATCGGACTCCTAGTGATCCTGCAGTTTTTTGCCTCCCAGATGCTGGAATTGCAGGCATGCACCACCACGCCCAGTCTCAGTGTGCTCTAGGGGCAGGCCCAGCACAGCACACCAGGTATTTTTTTTTTTTTTGTGATAACCTTTCATGTATTTTTTTGTGCTAACTTTAATTTTTTTATGATAGCTTTTCGTGCATTTATTATTCTTCCCTTTATACTATTACACTCTTTCAGATAGGATTTGTGTTTATGACCAGAGAAGATCCTAGGAATGTTTTATGTGTGGCCAGTTAATTAATAATTATTTTCTACTGGGATTCTTTTTAGACCATCACCAAATTTTAAACAGGGTTTGTTCTCCCAAGTGAAAACAGTCTCATGATGTATATGGGTTTATATTTATGATCAGTGTGATTAGGAAGAACTAAACCAGCATAGGGGTCTCTGGTGATGACACAGTAGAACCATCTTTCCAACTGCTCAGACGGTTAAGAGGCAGGTGCCCTATGCTTCTCTCCACTGTGGCACGGAGTGCTTTGCCTGGTCTGGGTCTGTGATGGTGTGTCAGTGAAGACATCAACACTTCACTGATGAAAAGTGTGATGAATTGGAAACTCACAAACTAGTGAGAGACTCCATTAATGACTTCAGCCTCTGTTAAGGGAGCTTGTGCTCTGTGCAAGTCAGCAATAAAAGTAGTGTCACATTCTTAACCCAAATATATGCAAGAAGAGGGCCTTGTTGTTATCACCAGAAAACATAAAAGAAGCTGGGCTGGACATGGAGGTGGCTAGTGAGCTCAGAACACCATCAAGCATTGCTAATACACCTTTTCCTGTGGTCATCTCCAAATTCTTAGCAATATTCTCGTCCTACAGGAGAAACTGTGTGAGAGAAAAAGGAGATGGGAGGCACATGGAGAACATTAAGCCAGGAGTAAGGGAGGGAAAGAGAGAAGAACGAAGAGAAAGAAAAATGACAGAAAGAAAGGGAAAGAAAAGCAGAAAGGAAGGAAAGGAGAGAGGGGGAGAAAAAATAGAAAATGGATGGATGTTTAAATGATGTCACTCATTTTTTTCTGATTTCAATATACCCATTCTCATTTTCTTTTAGCCAATAACTCTAGTTTATTTTTCTCTAAACATACTGTATTCCTAAGTAATACCTGCTTTCTAACTCCTCTTATGCTTTAAGTATTTTGTACAATATATAAATATAACAATATACTTTGATTTTATCAAGGTTATATAAGTTTCACTTTTAAAAATTTTCTTGATAATCCAAAAAATGGCAAAATTTTAATCATTCATTCAAAGTGGCTATAAATTAAAGAAAAATAATGGCCATTGAAATAGTGAAGAACTTTGTGGTATGGCTGTAGGATCCCAGCTGCACAGGTCTTTATAGGAATTGTTTCAAGTTTTACCAGCTCTACACCTATGTGAGGCAGTGTAGCACAAATGTTAAGCAGAAGGCTCAGAACCAGGACTTCAAACCTTGCTTTTTCACTTATTGTATTTGTAATCATAGAGACATTATCCTTTAAAGATGAGTCACTTCATCTACAAAGTAGAACTAAAATGAGAATCTTTTAGAATATCTGGAGAATTAAAAGGGAATGTACAGGAAGCATTGTTATTCTATTATCTAATAAATAATGTGTGTCCCATAGGTGGCGAATTATAGTTATAAATAACAGTATTTATAAATAGTATCACTAACAAAAAATAGAAAGGTTATAATCAAATTATTACTCTAAATAGATATTATTTCAACATTCAGAATGAAATCACTTTACCTACTTAGGAAAACATACTCTTCACAGGTGTAAACCCTAGCATATTTCATTGGACCATTCATGAGGTCTGATACTGATAAAGAAGTTCTACCTTTCCAGTGTGCTTTGTTTTGTTGGTACTTGGAATAATACTCAAGACCTTGTGCTTGCTAGACAGGCACTGTACCACTGAGCTATATCCCTGGCCCCTCAGATGTTTAAAATAAAACACAATGTCTGAAACATAAATGCCTATGATTCTGTATGAGGCCATTCAGATGACCAAATGAGCCTACTTTCCCCTTCCTCGGTTAAATTCCTATACATGTACTATCACATGGTTTGAAATGTTTCTTACACATGCAGAAATTTTCATCTGTGATGTAAATATCCCCAAATTTCAAAATGTAAATTTTGAAAACAAGATTTTGAGCACTAGCTTAGTGTATGTAACCACTCATATCTTTTGATTAAGCAACTGAGACAAAGAACCTAATTCTACAAAATATTTAGCACATAAACTACTGTGTTTAAGCCACGCACACACTCTATCTTATCATTTGCTGTCTTTCTTTTCTCTGAGATAATGTACTGTGGGCTCATGACTAAGTGCAATTGCCATTAAATCAGTTCCCCAAACTTAAAAATAAAAGTAACTCTAAGCGGTCTTCTAAAAATGTCTAGAGAAAAATATAGCAATATTTTTGAAAACATCTAATTTCTAAGCACTTTCTTTAGCTGAGGCTGAAAAACCTGGAGTTGGTACAAAGGTGCATTTAGGAAGGAATAAGAGATAAACTTGTACGTGAGGGTTATCTGGCTGCGACAACTGTCACCCCATTGATCGACTGATCTCGCTGGCTAGGCGGGTGTCCCCTTCCTCCCTCAGCGATCCATGTGCGTCCCTCCCAAAGCTGTACGCTTGGTCGGAGAGGACGACCACACCCGATAGAGGAGGAACATTCCTTGGTCAAGGGTATACGAGTAGCTGCGCTCCCCTGCTCGAACCTCCAAACAAGCTCTCAAGAAAGAGATAATTTCATGCTCGAGTATGCCTTCTAGGAAAGATAGAAATCCAGGGGAAGATCAGTTTTGAGGTTAAGAACTGGAAATGTAAGTCTGTACAAATTTCGCCCAGTAGCATTACTGAAATACTTAGTACTTGTGTATAATTCAAAAAAGGCAGCCTTAGAGTTGGGAGGTAGCTCTGTAGAATAAGTGCTTTCCTGGCAAGCGCAAGGGTCTGAATTCAATCCTCGTTCTAAAAAAAAAAAAAAAAAAAAAAAAAAAAAGGCAGCCTTGTTAAATAAAACAAAACAAAAAATTAAAAGGAATCACCCCTGCCACTTTGCACTATGTCTCACCCCGAGTCTGCTGTAACCTTTCTTGTGTTAGCAGCACTGTGGGGCAACTGTGAAGTTTTCTTGAATGGAGGAGAAAAATCTGTATCTCCTTAAAGATAGGAATGCACTCAAGATTTGTTCAGCTTCATTAATGTGAAGATTAGTAGTTTGCCACATATTATTGAAGGACTTCAGAGAGGACAGCAAACACTCCTGTATTTCCATGCCAAGGTACACATAGAAGGGTCAAAGTGAAATAGAAATCTTATCAGAATACTAAGAATTACCAGCATTCCGTCACTTTAGATCCTTGCTCATCATGACATGCAATTCCAGGTTAAGCCTACCTTAAAATATTACACAAAGGAGAAATAAAATTTATTTTCTAGAACTAAGAATTCGGTGTTTTCTACTGCAACACAAGTTTCTAAACAATATGAAATATAAATATTCTGTACAACTCAGAGATACTTTTTATTTAGACACACAGACCAAAACCAAACATTAGGCTTTCAGACTAACAAAAGATTGTACTGCATCAATTTGATCACAGAAGTTCTCATCAAGCTAATTGTACCCCACTCAATTTCAAGCTGACCTCATTTCATTATCAGTCGGTCTCCCGGTAGTTTGGCAGAAAGTCTTTATCAACATCAATACTTATGAATTAAAAGGAGAAGTAATAGCCTGAATGCCTTACATGATGTAATAATTTAGAAAATTGTCTGCCTCTTACAGATAGAACACCCTCCATTTCTGTCTAAACAGATAACAGTATGTTTGTTCAAAGTTAAATCATCTAGAATATAAACTGCATCTTTTCAAAGTAGTCATTGTTAGAGCCGGGCTGACTGCTCAGTGGACTAAAGCACTTGTTTAGGCAAAGCGCAGAGGCCAGAAATTCAATCTCCAGCATGCTGTGCCTGCTCTTCACCTGGGGTGTACTGAGAGGGTGACTGAAACTGGACGTGGTAGCACGTGCCTGTAGTCCCAGCGCTTAGGAGGCTGAAAACAGGAGAATCACTACAAGTCCGATCTACGTAGTGAGACCCTGTAGATCCTGTACTATATGCATTAAAACAACAACAACAAAGTAATCACTGTTAGTCAAAGTTTTTCTTTCACTTTATTTCTAACTAGATTCAGTTTTAACTAACTTCCAAATAGCTGATCCTTCCTATAGTTCCTTTGGCTTGTGTTTCGGGATACCGAAGATTAGCTGGCTTAAGAAATGTAGGAGGCTGAGTAATTATGTTTCCCTTTCCAAGAGAAGAATCAAAGGTATGAAGGGCACAGGGCTGATTTATTATTTAGCAGGGATGTGTTACAATTTACGACCAAAGCACACCAGATTGACAGTGATAATTATTTTCCTGAATAGGAAACCTTAAGAATGCTCATTTATTCATCTATTCGTTCAGCAAATGCTTATTTTGTGGCCATAATAAGGCAGGCAGTTTTCTCTATGTTGGGGGCTTTGTACTTATGGGGACACCACATAGCAACAGAAAACCAAACGAGGTGGGATACAAAAGCAATATAATGGAGCGATGGGCTACACAATGCTTGTGAGACGGGCTTCACTTGATGCTGGACATAGGTGCCTCCTTAACTTTATAGTGTGACGTATAAATGTTTTGCATTCCTTCATGTAAACTAAAATTAAATGGGTGCTGTATAAAACAAAACGAAAAGTAGGACAAGTCAGCAAACTGACCCCAAAAATATTAGTGAACTTGGAAAGCAAAAATAATAAGCCAAATTGACTCGGTTTTCTCTTTTGCCATGTGCCCATACCTTCCACCTCTGATATTCAGGCTGTGTCCAATTCCAATTAAAATAATTTCTGTCAGAACAACAGGAGTTTAAGAATGCCGTGAATCATACTGCCATCTGATTCCCTGCTTTTGGCTCTGAGCAACGCTCCAGGCATGGAGACGCGGGAAGCCAATTCACGTCAGATCTGAAAATGTCATCGGCATTATCTTCACTGACTGTCCTCATTTTTATTACAGTGCACTTATTGACATTTTAAGAAGGAGAATTATTCTTATCAAAATCAAATTTTCAAGAGTCAATGAGAAGAAACTCAAGTGCTATGTAGTACCGAAGATATTTTGTTCTGTGTTGACAGCAAATGAAACAGCCATTTAGAACAGACAGCACGCAGTCTGCAGCGCTCAATAAGCCATGACGCCATGACACACGGAGGGGTTGAGCCTCTCTTTGGTGCCTGGGAGGGCAGGTTTGGGCCTTTTTTCTCAGAAGGATGAAAATTCTCTCTGCACTTCTCACACATGCTGCAGCAGATGAAGACACTCTACCAGCTGAACAACAGCTTAGCTGAAATCTACCATCTGAAAGAAGGAAGGATGGGATAAAAGGGACTTTTAGAAGTTTTGATGTGCTGTGTTGACATTCTCGGTACTCTTCAATTTGCATTTAAATATTTTGCCTTGACATCGACTTCTGCCCTGGGACACAACCTTCTATGCTGTGTAAGTCACTATTCAATATTTCCTGGGACGCAGCACTGGCAGCCTTGTGGCTGGTGCAAAAACCTATCAATACAGAGGAACAACGTGCAGACTGTCCCAACAGAAACACAGACTCCTGAAGGGTTCAGGTGTAGATTTCAAGTGTCCGCTCAAAGAAGCTTTATTCAGGACAAAGAATTCTCTCTGTAATATTCACATTATGTCTATCTTTAAAAGCAGAACTAGAAGCGACAAAGAAAGACAACAAAAGATTTTATTGTGTTCCTTAATTTTTTTTTTTTTGAAAAACTTTCATATGTTAAGATCAGCAAAAACAATAAAAAAAAAAAAAAACACGAAAATAATACAGTGCCAACAGTGAAAGGAGAGGAGACAGAGCCAAGAGCCAGCACACAGGTTGTGAGGTTTGGTGCTGGGCCCCTTGGCAAGCACAAACCACACTGCTTCCTAGGCTCCTCGCAAGATCAGACAAGATCAGACGATGTGGTAAGGCTAGTGCCACAGTCTGCTCTGTTTATATTCTCCGTTTTTGTTGTTGCTTTTTGTAACTGAGACGTATTGACTTTCCCTCATTGTTTTCTTTTAAACCAAGGTTACCAAAAGTAATCTGAATTGCAGATTAGGTCTTTTATATCCTCATGAATCTGTCAGCATGACACATTTAAGAGGGAATGTTTTAAGTATGGTTAGAATAAAAAAGTTTACCAAGATAATTCTATTTTTGGCATTTATCTATAAAATAATTACTCAAACATTTATACGTTACACAAAAATCATTGAAATTTCTCCATCAGTTATTGACCAAAATTTTTCAACATTCAGGTATTGTTTGGGCATGATTTTTAGGTGGATTAAATCATAAAAAATAAAATATGAGTTTCTAGAGGAACTGAAAACTAATAGCTTTTTTAATTATCAGATAACGTCTTAGTCAATAAGTTGTTGTCCTTAAAACAACTGGGAAGACACTTTTTCTAAAAATATACTGTAAATTAAGTCTTATTTTACAGGGATTTAAAGTTATAAATCAATATATGGTTGTCTCTATCAATGTAATCTATTATTCCCTCACATTCTGTATTTCCAAGAAGATGATAATCATAATCCCTCTGTGTATAGTGGGGACTTTTGTGAAGATAACTGTGATAGAATTTATGACCATACTTCGAATTATTTTGAAAGTATAACACATACACATGTAACACATAAATATCATTAGCAATAATTGTTTTAGAGGAACTAGAGAAATGAACATTTAACTATATGTTTATTATTTAATCCAAAGAAAAATTTATAAATTTTGTTTTCAAAGAGAATCAATGATTTCTCACATGTTATGATTTAGGCAATTCAGAATAAGTACTATTGATTTTCTTTTTCAGTTTTTTTAGTCCCTCTGGTAAATCCTCATAAGCTATGATTCACTACCATATCTTCTGAACTGTAAGATTTAAACCTAGAAATACCACTACATCTTTTGACTTTTCTGGCTGTCCCCAGTTAATAAATTTATATATATATATATATATTTGGTACAGGGTCTCACTACTCAGCTCACACTCATAGTGATCCTGATTTCAGCCTCCTCGGTGCTGGGATTACAGGTGCGCACCACCACACCAAATCTCAGTGGCCATCTCAGTGTTCCCAGGGGTGGAGCCGGCACAGCATGTGGTACCAGGGATCAAACCCCAGTCCCTGCGTTTGCTTAAGCAGGCCCTTAGTCCACTGAGAATACATTATAGTCTTTTTTTAAAAAGTGTATTTCATACAGGGTCTTCAGGGTCTACAGTCTCACTACGGAGATCACTATAGTGGTTCTCCTGTTTTCAGCCTCCCAAACACTGGGATTACAGGCTCCCTCCACCAGGCCCAGTCTCAATTGCAGTTTCAGTGTACTCCGGGGTTGGGGCCAGCACAGCACACCAAGGATCAAATCTCAGCCACTGAGCTCTGCCTAAGCAGACACTTTAGTCTTCTGAGCTATCTGGCCAGGCCTCTATTCTTAATGTTGTTTTTTAAAAACCACTGTGCTAACTTCAGTCTTAATGGGGTTACTTTCAATCTACTATTTCACCTATAAATAAAGAGGAGCAGCGATGTAAATTATCAACAACAGGCAATCCATTGATCCTTCAATCAGAGTAAGCAGTTAGTTGCATGCAAGAGGGATAGTGGTGAGGATTATAAAGATGTAATTTGGTTAAATTAATTCTTTTCTATGAGTTTTAAGTACATTACTTGAGAGAGTTCCAGCTGGGTTCAACCCCCAGTTGAACTGTGGCTACTCATGGTCTCAAGGACACCAATAGTCAGGAAGTGAATATAAATTAATGTGGGGAATTGGATTTAATTTTCACTGCCCTGGAGAAATAGCACTGGGAATAACAGCTATTGCAGCTTGTCTGTCTAATAGATCCTTTCTCTGTGCTCCCAAGGCACCTCGTTTACAGATAAATTTCTACCTGGGCAAAATAAATAATCCAGAAAAGGATGTATCATTGAGGCTGACTAAACGAATGCTTCTGCGCTTTTACTATAAGCAACTCAAAGAGTGTCTGTAATTTCCCAAATGCAATACAAAATATGCTTGTATGAGTGAATGAAGGGCTCCACAAAATCATTCATTAATTACTTATGCTTCAGTTTTGCAAAAAGTCAGTCATAATCTGAGGTCAGACAAATTAGAAAAGGAGACTTGGAAATGAACTTGAGATAAAACGGGAAAATTCAAATAGTCTATTGGAACACAGGTACTTTGTTATGGAAGGGGGATCATTTTTATTAGTTGACTTAATTACAAATAAATAAAGCAAGTGTTCTGCATCATACTCCTGATCCTTGTGGGGAATGATTTTGGATCTTTTTCATCTGAGCTCTGTTTCTCATTATTAACTCTTTTTGTTAAGATGCTGCATTTCACTTTGGATAGCTCATAACATAGAAAAAGCTGAGACCCCAACACTGAAGGTTATAATTATATGAACACTAACCATGAACACAATGGTCTAGTAACATTTTAGATGATTATATATTATAAATACTGATTGAGTCCTTCACCTCCTTGACCTATATCCAAAGGAGGATAATAGCTTAGGCATGAACCTTCTTGTGTTGTGCTGCTACTGAAGGCTGAGACAGACCCTACTTCCAAGGGCATTATTTATGTGATTTTTTTTTTTTTTTGTATTTTAGGGAAGAGGCTACGGGGTGTTCAGGGTCTCACTACCAGACTGCCTGTCCACAGCCTCCCAAGAGCTGAGATTACAGGTACATGCCACCACCCCAGTCTCAAATGCCATCTCAGCACACCCTAGGGGCAGGGCTGGCATTACAGGCCTGGGGATCGAACCCCTGGCCCCTGCACTTGCTAGCAAGCCCTTTAATCCACTGAGCTATTTGGCCAGCCCTGCATTGTTTAATTGAGAGCTGAAGTGTGATGAAAGGTTAGCAGAACATCAAACTAACCCAGCAAACCCTTTCTCTTAGGTGTGCAATCAGGTCTGACCTAAGGACCTTTCCCAGTGGTAGTGAGTGATCACTTTCTTGCCCTTCATTCCCATTTGTACTTCTAGCAGTATCTTCAAAATGTGAAGTGCATTTGAGATTTCTAAAAAAGACTAAAATGACCTTTTCAACTATAGCATTTCATGTTTCTCTTAAATTTAAGTATAATTATGTTTTTATCTATGCAATACAATATGGTGGTCAGTCAGTAGTCAGAGCAGGACTAAAATACTACCGTTGCAGTGGAACACTGTATCTTAAAAGAAAATGCAATGCATCTTAATAATAAGAATGTAATATGTTTCAATGTTTTATATTGATTGTATGTTTTTAATTGATTTTATTGAGAAATAGGCTAGTGAGACAGTTGCAATAATTAATACATTGCATATTGTTGTCTTTATAGTAGTTATTCCTAGAACAAGATGGAGACATGATATCTTGTCTAAACATGATTAATACAAATCTTTTTTCTCATTGATCTAAGAGAAAGTAGCTGTCTATACTATTTTGTATATATGTTGAAATGACATTACTTTCAGATTTGTTGAGTAAAATTAAACACATTATTAAAATTAATTACACTTTTTGTTTCTTTTCAACGTGACAAATAAAAAATTCAAAGTGACATTATATTTCTAATAAATAGTGCTTATTTAAATTGGTGAGATGTGACACCAGATATTCACAAAAGCACGGAACTGAAAACTAAACATGAGAAAGCAGAATAGTTGTATTAATGTCAGAAAGTGTAAGGTTTAGTTCAAATTTTTAAAGATGATTACTTTTCCACTAAATTGTTAAAAGGCTATGAAGGGCAAGCTCATGGAATAGTGCTAAATATTTTGCTAATGAAACTGTATATCCTATAACTGTAGCCAAAACTCTAGGATCAATTTTGTGCTATGTTTAGACCTACTTTGAACTGGTACACAACAATGCAGCTTCAACTATATGCTGAGTGAAAATGGATTTTGAAATATTTCATGAAATAAATACCAAAGGACACTTTTTATCCACTCCTAAGCACCCTGTGAAAAGGTCAACTGCATTCTGTGAAAATGAGATAAGTAGAAGAGTTAAGGAAAATGAGAGAAGGTTCTCGAGATGCGAATGATGAAAACATGCCTCAAACTCAAGGAATGTTGAGAAAAGGCGATGATTAAAGACTTCACTTTTTGGAGAGGTGGTTTGTGGAATGTCTATATGTCATCTCTTTTAAATATTACACAGAACTACTGCCTGTTAACAAAAGTTAATTTTAAAAGTACAAGTCAATAGTGATTGGTCTTAAACACAGGATTCTTCTTTGACCAATTTTATAATAAGTCTGAGAGTTTCATGGGATGTACATAGATATAAAACTGTACCTCTGAGGCAGCATGGCATGTCTTATTGTGGTCATATGAATTTGAAGCATCATTATTGAGCAACATGTTTTGAATATGGATGTAATGCTTTGCAATGTTTCAATTATTTTGTATATAATGTACAAATATTATAGAGAATGGTTATCACATTAAAATCTCTATTAGGTTCAGTGTAAATGATAGAAAAAGTTATTAAATACCTTAAAATAAACTTTTAAACTGAGCAACAAAAATATTGAGCTATGGGTGCTTAAAAGAAAACTGTCTGTGCTGGGCAAATAGCTCAGCGGATTAAAGCACCTGCAAGCAAGCGCAGGGGCTGGGGCTTTAGGGTTTGATCCCCAGGCCTGCTGGCTTCTGGCCCCCGGGATTGCTGAAATGTCAGTTGAGATGGGGCATGGTGGTGCGTGCCTGTGATCCCAGCTCCTGGGAGGCTGTAAACAGGTGGATCACAAGTCCCATCTATGCAGTGAGACCCTGAACATCCTGTAGACCCTTCCTTAAAATATATATAAAAAAAAAAGAAGAAAAAGCAAGCATCTGCCTGGCAAGGATGAGGTCCAGCATTTGATTCTAGCATATCTTCCCCCAAAATATGTAATAAAAATGACCTCCTAATAAAATATGAAGAAATTAGGTATATGAAAATATTTTTATGTCTATTTTACATGAGAAGGTTCACATAAAACAATACTGAAATTAATTTCTGTGGTGATTAAATCCAAAGTATCATCTTGATAGAAGATACTTGAATGAACACTTTTATTAGGAATTCCAGGCATATTTTTCTTAAATAAATTTATGTATTATGATGATTCAGAAAAGTTACAAACCATGAAAGACCCTGATTATAATATGTAGCTAATATTAACATTAAACCAAGAAAATATTCATGAAACACATTCCATCTTTTTTTCAATGAGACAACCAAGAATGGGTTGTACATTAATCAAATTCTGCCACTTTCATATTTAACTAAACTTCAGTGATAAAAGTTATTGTTTCTTTATATTTTTCAAAGTATTCATATGAAGGTCAAAGTAGAAGTATGGAATATATTTCATTTAATAATCCGCAATCCTCATTTATAGCGTGTAAATATGTAGTCACATTGTATAAAGACCTATATTTCTAATTTTTCCCAAGCCTCCCAGATACCTGGTATGAACCTGATAGTGAGATTTGCTCTGGAGAAGGGGACTTTGCTATTTTTACTAATCATGTGGCTGAGCCAATCAAAGTGTCAAAGTATAATTTGCTGAAAGTTAAAAATATAACTCATAACAACATAAAGTAAGCCTAGGTCAAAAGCTTTAATGAAGGGGTAAGCCAAAGGTTTAACTGATCCAACAGTATAGAGAAATAGCCAAAGTACATTTGGTCAAAGGAAACAAACAAAAAAAAGTGCTGAAATAGCATCATTAAATTAAATACAAAACTGCTTAATGTCCTCTAGGACCATAAAATGTAACCTTTAGGGTTGCTTTTTTTCTATCAAACAAAATCATTTGCATCTCAATGGGACAAAAATCATTTGCAATTTAACAGTCTCCTAAAGGTTAAATCTAAGTGCACAAGAGTCTGGAACTTTATCAATAGTAAACAGTAAGCCAAATAAAAAAACATCTCAAGGAATTTGACAAAGTTGGGAGAAGATTTTGGCAGAATTGGGAATGAACTCAGGCCTTTGTGCTTGCCAGGGAAGTGCTTATTCCACTGAGCCATCTCCCAGGCCCCTGGGAGATTTCTTAAATAGCACTTCCGTGTGTCTCGGGAAGGATATGCAGTCATCCTTTTATATAAGTATCGCACACTAACCAATTGTGCCACTGGAGCTTCTGGTCATCCTCTTATAACCCAAGTTGTGAACACTTTTGGTTAGTAGTGGAAAGGAAATGTCTTAGAAACTCACTGTTCCACTGAAGTAGGACTCCTTCACTACCTGCTGCATGTGCATGGACTCTGACAAAAAAGTGTCATAAACATTCCATGTCTAAGAGTAACCTGGCTCTTAGACAGTAGAGACAGCCCAGAAATCAGACCAGGAGGTTCTTGTGATTCGGACTCCCAGTAATGATCCTGGACTTGTGCTTTCCAAAAGTAGCCTGGTTTTATAATAATAGTAATTTGTTGTATTTTTATAGTCTTACAGTTTCAAGGCCTCAGTGAGTTGTTGCCAGGTATTTATAACTTCATCTTTAATTGTATAGCAGGAAGTTAAAGGACTATTGCAGTTTGAAGTGAAATATTCACATCAGACACGTAGAGAGAGAAAGGGATGGAACCGTGACTATTCTGCTGCCATTGTAGTGGTGACAGCAATGGCTTAAAGAATGTGACAAGAATATTCATTGATATTGTATGGAACATGAAGAAGAGGAGTCACGTGAGTCTAGCTTGGCCCATAACAGTGGCAAGTGAAAGGTCATATTAAACTCCTGGGCAAATGTATATTAAAACTCTTGGAGGGCGGCAGTGCATCTTGGGGTAGAAATTTTAGAGTGCCTAAAACTCTTATAGGGACAGCCTGGAAGAGGTTGGATTTCCTTTTGAAAAAAGAATAAAGGCAAGAACACTCATACTAGTTGAATTGTAATAGAAGGACTGCAAATGCAAACTCTAGAGTCATACTACCTCGGTTGAAATCCTAATTCCATCTTTTAATGGATATGGATTTGATCATATTACCTAGCTTCCTTGTGCCTCAGTTTCTCCATCAGTAAAATAGGGATAAAGCATTGATCGTGTAAGAACTCTGTAAAAATTAAATGAATATCTATCTTAGTACACTTAAAACAATGCCTATCAAACTGTACATTTTGACTATTTTTCCTCTTGGGTTAAGTTCTATTCCTGTCCTTTTATAATCATCTCCAAATAACAGGAATGGCAAGTTATGTTGCCCTTGCTATCTATCTGAGTTCAGAAATAAGGGAAAGGAAGAAAAATGATGCTATTTTTGCCTCCCTTTTGGGACAGCTTGAGCAGAAGGAAGAGCGTGGTGTCAGATGGCCCTTAGGTGGATGATACCTCCAGGTCCCCACTTAAGCACAGGAACATCAGGGCCTGAGGCCCCAGCCAACAGCGGCAAGGCAGGGGCTGTGAGATAGCTCAGTGGGCTAACGTACCTGCTTGGGCAAGCTTAGTGTTATGGTTTGTGTCTACCTGTCCCAGCTAAAGCCTCCTGCAGTCTTGGGGCTGCTTCTGGCATTTGTGATTGATTATTGTGGGTGTGGATGCTGCACCTGCCCCGGCAGGTAATTTGCATTATAGTGTAAGGTGGGAAGAGAAGCCAGCTGCAGGAGCTGCTGCTACCCTTTCCTCGCTCTCTTGCTCTTTGTCACCCCCAATCCCATGAAAGGTTGCTGTCTGGCATGTGTCACTTTGCCTTGGAGCCAGCTGAATATGGACCAAAACCTCCAGTAACTGTAAGCTAACCAAACCTTCTCTTCCTTCACTTTGGGTGTCAGGTTTTTGTCCCAGAAATATGAGAAGAGTAACTGAGATACTTAGGCAAGGACAAAAACTGTGGCTCCATCCCCAGAACCACTTGCTGCTCTAGGCTCACCCCAGGGCAGACCGAGAGGCCTGAGTACAGGCGCCAGTGCAGTGGTGCACACCTGTAATCCTAGTGCTGCAGAGGCTGAAAGCAGGAGGATCACCATGAGTCTGAGCTGCTAGTAAGACCCTGCAACAACCAAATACATTGCAAAAAAGAAAAATAGTGGCAAAGCAGGGCCACACAGGCTGAGACGGGGAGCATAAGGAGTCTGAACTGCATAGTGTGACCCTGTATCAAAGAAAAAAAGCAAGCAAACAAACAAACAAGAAAGAAAGAAAGTAGCACCTCAGGACCAGCGAACTTACACCCTTTTTTTCACTCACCTGGTAGAACAACTCTTATTTACATTAAATCCCTTTGCAGGTGAATTATGTAGAATAGTTTCCCTTCCTACCTGTGGGTTCACTACTGCTATTATTACTAAAACTTACAGTAACATTTTATCACTATATTTTGAAACATTATTTAGACACAGACATGCCTAAGAGTATTACTTTCCTATTCAATTTTCCAATTCATTACTCCAAACCTTTTCCCCACAGACTTTGTCCTAGTGCCAGAAGTGTACATAGCAAGTGATCAATAGTTATATAAATGGGTGTCTTATTTAACTTCTCCACTGTAGATTTATCTTCATCACTGTTCAATGGCCTAATGGGGGGAGAGATTTAGTCCTTTTTAAACCAGTCCAAGAAAGATCACTGGTCTATTGGAGAATATATTTTTGAACAATTAGAAAAATGTTTGATCAGTAACAGGAAAGTTCTTATGTCCTAAAAAAGGCAAACCTCTCTAGAAATATCATGTGATTTATCATTCATACACTATCTTTTTTCAACACTCTATTGATTAGCCATGACTTATAACAATTTCAAGGAGAAAATTCAGACTCCATAGGCAACCTTGTTTCACAGCTGAAGCAAAGGTAGTTTATTTCTAATAAGTGGTCTGCTTTGGTAAGATGTACTTTGATCAATGAATTGAAGGATCAGAACCACAAATTCATACAGCAGCCTGTTAATATGCGGTTTTAAAGCAGGGAAGTAATTAAAAAATGATCCAGAGAAGACAGAATCAATATAAAGGGAAAGCATCTGACCCAGCAATGACTTAACTTACACGAGGGTTGAGCTTGATTCACATTTAAATTTTCTAAGTTTTCTTTGATTCTCATCCTGCCCTTTCTTTACGAGTTATGTCTATCTTTCATTGCCATATCCATCTTTCCTCTTCATTTCCCTCCATCAGACTTTGGAAAACACAGTTGTTAAATTGTTCATCTTCACTGCTGGCTTCTACGGTCAGATGAGAAGCCCCTTATTACAAAGCTAAGCAGGCATGCTGCCGCCCATCCGCATGTAGTTACATGTCTACCTTGAACAACCCTGTCCTGCATTTTTCAGTACACATCTTTTTTGAGTAGGTTGCTCATTTTATTAATAACCTAGACTGTGTAGCTGTTTAATGTACGGCTAGCACTGAGGTTCCTTTTGAGATGTGACCCTGAGAACAGTGTCACTGATGCACTTTCAGCTTGCGGCTAGCCAGCAGCTTACGCAGTGCTCTGTGAAAGCTGGAAACAGAAAATACCAAGATCTTCTAGAATATGATGTGAAGAGTCACTGCATGAAGACAGTAGAAAGCAATAATGCTGGCAACGTAAACAGATCACTGAGCTCAATCTATATCTCTTTAAAGATTTTTAAAATTTTCCCCATTTTTGCCCCTTCGGTTTCTCTTTGTTATGGTTTATGACTAGTTGCCCCACCTCCCATCAGCCTCATGCAGTCATGGGACAGGGATCTTTAGAGTTTGAGATTAATTCATGATCGAGGCTGGGATTATGGGTTTTAGTACAGCTGGGATTATGGATGTGAGTGCTACACCCAGCCTGGGGCATATAGCCTGAACACAATTTAAGGGAGGCAGAGTTCCTCTCTGTAGCCACTGTTGCTATTGCTCTTGCTCTTTGACACTGCTGTGAAAGATTGCTCTTTGCCTTGTGCCGCTCTGCCCTGGAGCCAACTGAGTAGGCATTGAAACCTTCAGTAACTGGGAGCTAAAGAAAGCCTTCATTCCTTCATTTGAATATTGGGTATTTGTCCTAGCAATGCGAGAAGAGTACCCGAGGTGCTCCTCTTCCCCCATCCTCTCCTCTCTTGCTCTCACATTCTCCTGCACATGTGTATGCACAAACCATGTATAGACATTGTATCAGGGTAAACAGACTATGGAATGTGGGTCCACTTCAGCCTCTTACCTAGTTTTGGAAATAAAATGCTATTAGTACAACAACCACAACATTTCTTTACATATTATCTATGTATTTCTGTTTTGCTTGACTCAAAAACAGTTCAGTTGTTCAAAAACAAAATTCACATGGCTGCAAAACTTAGGATGCTCGTCACTGGGCCCTTTATAGAAAATATTTACCTGTATTTGGAGATGTCTTTAAAGGGCCTTTTCATACTTGGTGCCAATACAAATATTGTGTGGAGCACCCATCTCTGACAAATCAAAACAAAAAGGGGCTATAAATAAAGGACCATTTTGTAGTGAAAAAATATATGTATATACAAAATAGGATAGATATACAGCTACTTTCTCTTAGCTCAAGGAGAAGAAAGGTTTGCACTTAATATTGTTTAGATAAGACACGTCTGCATCTTGTCCTCTAAATAACCACTATGAAGACAACAATATGCAATGTATTAATTATTGTAACTGTCCTACCAACCTGTTTTGAAACTGTTTAAGTGCTATTTTATTTTCTCATTAAAATGAATAAAAAATTATTTAAAAAATTTTATAGGAAAACTATTGCAGCTTTTGCATCAACAAATAATAGATTTATATCCTGAAGATTCTAGAGAAATAAGAAACTCAATTTCAAATGAAATAGGCAAAAATAGCAGGAAATAAAAGTGATGCTCAGAATATAATCAAGTCATTCAGAGCTTCTTTAGAAAAGTACAAGAAGAGAGAGAAGGATATTGTTAAAGCAAAAAAGAATTCTAATGAGGATGTATTTATCTCAAGAATTGTGTTTTGGAAAAAACCAGAAAGCCATATGATCGCTATTATAATGACTAGGAAATTATAGAGAGAAATAGAAAGAAATGGCAGTTTATTTACATATTTGGAAGAAAATATAAGCAGGATCATGAAGAAAAAAATCTACATTTGAAAAAACATACTATAAATCACACCATATTTCCTAACAAAAAACTATCTCTGGATAGAAAATGTTCAACTTATAAATCAAGGACAATTCTATGCCAAAAATAAATCTAAAATTGACACAGTTCATTCTAGACATTGCTAAAGTTTGAATACTTTTAAAAAGTTAAACAAAGAAGTGCTAAACTATAATCTGATGCCTTTTAAACATGTAGTAACATATTTAGTTTTGAAATGACAATTCTAGGTTAAATTAAGTGAGGCCAACAATTTTCCTGAAATGGAAACTGATGTTGCACAAGGAAAATGTCAGGTCAGGTCAGAATAGTGGATCATTGGAGGTGTGCACGTCTGACACTAGAGCCAAAGGCACAGACTTTAATTCAATTCCCAGAAAATCTCTTTTTTAATGCATACAAATGTAAAGAAGCAATTCTGTCAGTTAGGAGACTAATCAAATTCCCACCAGAAGACATCCATGGAAATGTAGTTAACAATGAATCAATATTTTTGAAGGCTTTCCTTTTGAAAAATAACAGAAAAACATTTAAAATCACCTGGCCTTTGGCTTCAAATTGTGTTTTGAAAAGTTTACCAGCCTTCCACAAGATAAGTAAATGATTTTACCTTATTCAGTGATGCTAGGTCTGGGAATAACTGTTAAATAGTACATACACGTTACCTTATTAGTGCTATATATTAACAAACATATAAAGTCAATATAATATGTATAAGTCAAAATAATTTTTCAAAATTCAGTTAAGAGAAAAAGTGCATAAATTTTCTACATTTGATTTTTCTTTGTACCAGGGTTTGATTTTTTTAAAAAAAATCTAATAATTCTTTATCAGTTAAAAGTAAAATAATGAAGGACAGTTGGCCAAACATAGACTTATTTCTTTAGGTGTTCGACAGTCATACTGTTTAGCATCTCTGTTGAAAGGGCAAGGATTGCTTTTGTTTGCCTCAATATAACTTTAGCACAGATAATCTACCAACACACATTTATTTGACAAATGTTCATTGATTCTGGGCTGGGGATATAGCTCAGTGGAACAGTGCCTGACTGGCAGGCACAGGGCCCTGGTACCAAAAAAAAAAAAAAAACTTTATTGATTGCAAGTTTTGCATTTTCCATTCAGGCTAAAACTCTGGTTACACAACTATAAGCAAAATCAGATTCTCTGCCATCATGGAGATAACAGTCCCATAAGTGAGACAGATATAAATTCAATAATACAACAACAGAAAGTAAGAAATAAAGAATAAATGGATGTCTGTTAGATATAGGAAAGAGGAAAATTTTCTGTGTAGGTGGGAGAATGTATACTTATAACCTGGCATAAGAGATGGTGGGGATAATTAAACATAGTAGAATTTTTAAATTGTTCTTAATAGAAGGTAATTTAAAGGTCTTAACCAAAGGTGAAAGGATCATTTTGTGTTTTTAAAAATTACATGGACTTCAATATGGGCAAATAAGATGAGGCTGGCCTTGAGGCAGGTGGATTAGTTAAAAGGCTATTCTAGTGCTCACAATTCAGATCATGAGAACTCCAGAAATAGTTTTTCCTTGGAGATGCTAAAATGTGGGTAGAGTTGAGAACCAGTTAGAAAAAAACACACTAGGCTTTGTGATAGATTGAAAAATATATTGAGGGAGTATAACAAAGAAACAGAAACAAATCTAAGAATTCTTGGCTCTTGGATAGTTAAGTGGACATATTGAGTCTATTCATTAGGAGGACTAAAAAGACCATTAAAATGTAGAACATGGTGTGGAATAAAGTGATCTATTCAGGGACACAACTGAGACATTCAAGACAAGTCAACATTTCCAGGATAGGAGAGCAAAAATCCCTGTAATGAGAGAGAGAGAAAGAGAGAGAGAGAGAGAGAGAGAGAGAGAGAGAGAGAACATGTATTGGCAATAATAGTTAAGATTAACTATTGAAAATATTTAGAGGCTATCCACATAGTCTTGGTTTACTGACAGAAGCTTTAGTACAAAAAAATGACAGAAAGTCAGTATGAACCATGAGCTTTATGGCAATTTATGATGTGCTAACCTCATCTTCTTCCTGTTTCATAAGAGCATTAAAAACCAGCAAGTTCACAACTCTATAGCTGAAAAAACAAACTAACAGTCAATGAGAGAAAAGAGGGGTTTGAGGTTTCCTAAGTCTCATCACCAGTGAAGTATTACAAATTGAACTTTCTAGAAGCTCCTAAATAAAGACTCAACATAGGGTTTATCTTTATTTGACATAACTCAAAACTGTCCTGTAGGTAAACAAGTATTATCCTGGGTATTTGTGGAAATTGTTTAACACTGCACCTAGCTGAAGTGATGATAACAGTTATAGCTAACAAGAAGTTGACCAAAAATTTTAAAAAGAAAAGCAGGAATGAGATAACTATTGGGGGATTTGAAACTGTCCAAAATATTCCTTAAAATTGCAAAGGGCATGGACACAGGAACAGCTGTGCCTATATCCAGGAGTGACTTGAGAAGGTCCTAATCTTTCATCTTCAGATTATATCTATTCTCAGCTAAACAGAGAGTGAAGATCAAAATGAAAGTGTTATTGTATCAGACCACTAAATGTGAATAACACCATGAAATACAACATACTGGCAAAGGTTTGGAGACATGTCAATTCAAGGCCTTTAAAATAATTACTGCAGGGGCCAGGGAGATGGCTCAGTGGAATAAGTGCTTCCTTGGCAAGCACAAGGGCCTGAGTTCAATCCCCAGTTCCGCCAAAAAATAAAAAATAAAATAAATACAATAAATAAAAAATAATTACCATCCAGTCATTACTTGATCCCCAGTTAACTGAAATTTCATGGTTGCACATAACAAAGACTAAACTTTGTAAAATTAGTCTAAGAAAGTCTCTTATCATGCAAACAGCATGGTAGCATGATAGCATTTATCAACAGTAAGACAATGATAAGAAAGAGCAACAAGTTCCAAGTAGTGAAGGCTGTGTGATTTCCAGAGTTACCCATTATGCTACTTTAAATGTCTGTTTTTCAACAGAAAATTACAAAAATTAAAAAGATAGAGAAAAGTAGGGCTTATATATATTTTCAAAAGTAGTCAATAGAAACTGCTACAAAGGGAGTCAGATGTTAGACTTACAAGACAAAGACCAGAAGTCAATTATTATAATCATATTCAATGATCTAAAAGAAACCATATTAAAGTACTAATGAAAAATGTGAAAACAACTAATCTCCAAATGCAATATGAATGAAGAAGTATAAATTATTTAAAAGAATAAGATGGACATTTTGGAATGGAAACTACAGTAACTTCATTAATCAACTTTCAGCAATAGCTAGAATAGCTAGACAAAAGAACAAGGAAATAGAAGATCTGAAATGCAGTATAAATAAAGTGGACTTAAATATCTATAGAACACTGTATCAAAAAGTAACAGAACACATTTGTCTCCAGAGTAAATGGAACTTTGTCCAAGATGGAACCTATGTTAGGGAATCAAACAACTTCTTAAGTTATAAGAGATTTAAATCATATAAACTTTGTCAATTATGATACAATTAAATATAAGAAGGGAAAAGAAGAAAACATGAAATTCACAAAACAAAATTAAATGGTATACTCCCCAGTAACAAGTGGCTCAAGAGAAATCCCAGGGGAAATTATTTTGAGATGACTCAAGTAGGTGCACTGCATAACAAAACCTATGGGATACAACTAACAAAGTTAAAGAGAAATTTATATTTAAAACTACCTACACTTAAAAAGAAGATAGAGCTCTCACATCAATAACCTATCTTTCTACCTTCAGAAACTAAAAAATAAAGGAATATCTAAACCAAGAAGAAGGTAGAAAATAATAGATATTGGGATGAAATTAGTGAATGGCAGTACAGAAAAGAACAAACTCAGCAAGACCAAAACTTCCTACTTTGAAAAGATCAACAAAACTGATAAAACTCTAGATAGAATAATTATAGAAAAAGGAAGGAAGATATAAGTTATTAGAATAAAAAACAAGGAATATAATACTACCTACCTCATAGAATTTTACAAAAATGCAAAGGAGTACAATTTGATATATAAGTATAAGCAATTTGATACTAATAGCATAGATGAAGTAAACAAATATGCAAATATATAAAGTTTCAAAAATGACTTAGACAAAACAGAAAATAAATTAGTTATCAAAGTATTGCTCACATGGACCAACCTGTGAACTACAAATGGAAAGAGAACCACCTTCATAAGTCACAGCAGTGAATATTGCTACATGGTAGTATTTCCCCAATCAGTTTATTCATTAGATACAAAGGAAAACCCACTAATATTACTAACCACTGGACGATATGGGAATATTTTGCTGAATTCACACACCTACAATATTTAAATGACAATGGAATACCCATTACGGACAAAACTAAAGAAAAAAAGGGGATACAACTGAACGATCATTTTGTATCTGGATATTAGAAATAGGATAGATATATAGCCACTTTCTCTTAATTCAGTGAATAGAAAGATTTGTTCTAACACTGTTTGTGGACAGGATATCATATCTGCATCTTATACAATGAATAACCACTAAGACAACCATATTCACTGTATTAATTATTGAAACTGTCTCATTGCTATTTGTTTCTCATTAAAATTATTTAAAAACAACAACAAAAAAATTCTACTGGTATCTCAACTGCTTTGTTTTTAGAAATTAAAAACATGACCCCCATATTTATATTGAAATTTAAAGGATTCAGGACAGGAAAAGCAATCTTAGAATAAAATAGAAAAATTTATACTTCCTGATTTCAAAATTTACCACAAAGCTACAGTAATCAAAACACTATGGTACTGGTATAAGGATAGTAAAGTGGATAACTGGGATGGAATTCTGAGTGAGTCCAGAAGTACGATTTTACATTTATGCTTAATGAATTTTCAATAATGGTGCTGAGAAAATTCAATGGAAAAAGATATCTCTCACAACCAATAGTGTCAGATTAATACATGGATTTTTTTTGTTAAATTAATAAATATCCATTCTTTTCTACCTCCACTAAATAGTGACAAGAACAAGGGGTAGTTGGCTGTATGTGAAGACACTGGGCTACTCATCTACTGAGATTGCAGAGCCACTATGAAAAATGGTTGTCATTTCTTCAGTTCTTGAAAATATTCAAACTAGAATTCCCATAAGGAATGAACAAAAGCCAAATATGAAGATATACACATATCATAGCAGCATTCCAGGAGGCTGAGTTAGGAGGACTACAAATTGGAGGCCAGCCTGTGCAACTCAGCAAGGCTCTATCTGTAAATTAATAGATGAATAAATATATAAATAAGGTTGCAACTCAGTGTGAATGCCCTGGGTACAATTCCCAGTAGCTCTTCCCCTCTGTTGAAGAAAGATTTCCCTATTTGACCCCATATAGAAATAATATTAATAATACTTTCTGGGGATCATAGACATCAATATAAAAACCAAGTCTATAAATCTCTTAGTGGATTACGTAGGAGCAAGTCTTTGTGATCTGGGATTAAGTCATGGTCTTAGATGTGATCCCAAAAATATGAACCACAAAGGAAAAGGGTAGGTAAATCATGCTATATCAAATCTACACATCTGTGTTTCAAAAGACATTATCAAGAAAGTAAGACCCTTCCATAAAATACAAGGGGGGGGGGGAGAGAAAGACTGGGCATGGTGGCATATGTCTGTAATCCTAGCTCTTGAGAGGCTGTAAACAGGTGGATCACTACAAGTCCAATCTAGTAGTGAGACCCCAAACACTCTGTAGACCCTTCCTTAAAATACAAAAAAATAAAAAAAGAACATAGATGAGAAAATACTTACAAATTATACATTTGCTATGTAAAGAACTCTTACAAACAGACAACAAAAGATTAAATTTCTGTTTTCAAAGATAATGTAGGCAGGCCTGGTAGCACACACCAGTAGTGCCTGCACTGTGGGAGGCTGAGGAAAAAGAGTCACAAGTTCAAGCCCATTCTGAATAATTTAGTGACTTAGCTCCCACTCTTTAGTGCAAGGATCCTGAATTCAATCCCAGTATCACCAAAAAACAGCAGCATATGCGTAGAAATTTATCCAAAGGAAATAGCCAGGGTAAGACCATGAAGAAATACTCGTTAGTACTAGGGAACTTCAAATGAAAAACACAGTGAGTCATTACTTGACATTCATGTCAATGGCAAAAGTCACATGACTGACAGCAATAAATGTTGATGAACAGGCCCCTAGTACATTGCTGAGATTGTAAAGTGATGCAATCAATTAGAAAAAGTGTTCCATTTCCTCAGATTCTTTGATAAGACACACACCTGAGGATATGCTCAAGTGAAATGAAAGCTTATGTTAATAAGCAAATTCATACATGAATATTCAATAGCATTATATATCATGGCCAGAGAGAAAAACAGCCAAATATGAATAGACAATGGATCAAAATATGATGTATCTGTGCAAAGTACTTGGATATAGAATGAAATATTGAATTATGTTGTAAGATGGTTGAACTTGGCAAATATTATGGTGAATGAATGAAACCAGGCACAAAAGATCATACGTTGTATGATTCTATTTGCATTAAACCTCCAGAATAATTACACTTAGATTAGTGGTTGATTGGAGACTGGAAAATTTCAGGAAAAGGAATGACTGCTAATTGATAAGGGAATTTTGGGGCGCTTATGAAAATAACCTGGAATCATATGCAGTGATGGTGGCACAAATGTGTGAATGTACTTGAATGCTCCAAATGGATTTTATGGCAATTAAATTGTTTCTCAACAATAGTCATAAAATAATAAATTTGTTTGATTTATTTATTTATGTATTTATTTGGTTCAGGGTCTCCTTACATGTCTTGGACTCATAGCGATCCTCCTGTTTTCAGCCTCCCCTGCGCTGGGATTACAGGTGTGTGCCACCATGTCTAGACTCAGTAGCCGGCTCAGTGTGCCCGAGGGCAGGGCCAGCAGGGCACGCGGTGCAGTGGTTGAACCCCGGTCCCTGTGTTTGCATAAGCAGGTGCTTAGTCTACTTAGCTATCTCACTGGCCCTAAAATAATATATTTGAATATCTGATGTTTACACAAAAAAATCTATACAATATTATAGTTTGGGTGCAAGTTAGAAAGTTTTATGCCAGTGTTCTTCATTGTGCTGTTAAATGGACAATTTTATAATGAGGTTACAAAGCACAAATGTTTTAGAGAATATTAAAATGTAGTAGTAGAGATAGGAAGCTAAATGATTAGAGGTATGAGAAAATCATTGCAGAGAGACTCTTAAAAATATTACATTTGTGTCCCTGGTTTATACCAGCTTAAAGCTATCATTTTAGAGAACAAAAATATGTCAAAAGTTCCTTTGAAACCAGACAAGAAACATTGCTAAGATAAAAGGAGCCAGCTAAGATTAAAGCATATGGTCCTTTGCTATTTTCTAAACTTCTCAAACTTTTCAAAGACTTTTGGAAAACAGAACAAATCATAAAAATGGCTCAGAAACTAAAGTTTTTCATAGTAACTGAAATAACCAAATGTAAAATGAAAATAATTTTTAAGGCATTGGTTCTTCACTTTGAGAATGGTTAATTTTTTTTGGAGATGCTAAAAATGGACCCAGTTTATATAGGTGACGAAGAGATTTCAATGGAAGAAAAATTCCTCTCCTATATATGATCTTTTGAAAACCACTATTGATTATTACAGCCAATTATATACATCCTGGAGAAAGGTGAAAAATTTTTGATCATGTCCATTTGCACAAGTAATGCATTTCACAACAAGTGAATCCAACTACATCCTGATTGTTTTAATTATAGTGTCTCAGTTTAGTTTGTCCCATGTCAGAATCTTACTCAGAGATACACTAAATTTTCATGGCAAGGTAATCTGTTGGCATTCAAACAGTTACCAACTTTGAATATTAACTTATGAATATTCATGAAGAACAGAATAAGAATTCAATAGTTGAAATCACTTTTTTTTCTTCTTCTTCCTCTTTTTTTTTTTTTTTCTTATTTTTTTGCGGTACCAGGGATTGAACTCAGGACCCTGAGCTTGCTAGGCAGGTGCTTATTCTACTGAGCTATCTCCCCAACTGTGAATTCACTTTTGAACTGTGGGTGCAAAAGCTAATGTGGAACAAGGTGATTTTTAAAATGTAGTTTCTGAAAATTAGAAAAGGGAAAAATGGAAAACTGATGGCATTTTCAGTCTAGCTCAGAGAAAGTAGTACTGTTCCATAGATTCTCTGGGTACTAATTTTCTTATCTGTAATGCAGCATAATATCTTCCTAGAGGCCCAAGAGAGAATAACACACTGTTTTGAGTACATGATCCATAAAAAGGGCCTTCAACAATGAATCTCATTTTACAAAACAATGAACACTATGAGAAGAAACAAAATTATTGTGACATTGTAAGATATTCAAGTATTTATTAAGCATTATAATGAGCTTTAACAATGCAAGTTCATGTCATAGTTTGACTTATATTCACATGAGGGAAGGTTAGGAAGAAAATAACAATTTCTGCTTACATAAGTCACCACTTAGGCACAGCAGGAAACAGTGTTCTTCACCTTTTCTAGTTTAAAATAAAAGGAAACATTCAGTTCAAGAAATCATGTGGCAGACTGATAGAAAGAAAAAATAAGAATGAAAAATGTCAAACTCTTGTTGACCTTCTCTCCTTCAGATGAACAGTACAACAGGGAAAATGATTATTTTTCAAATGACTGTACTTGTCACTCAAATAAAATGGAACACACACGAATGCTCACAAATACTTCACATTTATGTAGGAGGTACACAGCTCTTAACAAAGTAAAAAGTGAGTTAGTAAAAGAGCTGCATTGGTGACACACAAGGTGTGATCAATATTTTGTTCAGAACTGGGGATTGAACTCAGGCCCTTGCACTTGCCAGGGAAATGCTTATTCCACTGAGCCATCTCCCCGGCCCCCCAATATGGTAATTTTTAAAACTTAAAAAATGATGACAGTAAAATATATGTTGCAGTTAATCCTCATCAAAATGCTCCTCTTCTCTTTGTACACACTTATGTTTCTTGCATTTTCTCAATTTTTTTTAAGTACCGGGTATCAAACTCAGGACCTTGCACTTGTCAGGCAGGCACTTAAGCTGCTGAGTTAACTCCCAGCCCTTCTTGCACTTTCTGAGGCAGCCTGGATGTCATCTTTCATGTCTTTGGTCACCCTGTAATGGGCATCTTGATGTCCTCAATCCAGTCAAAATGTTTAATTTTCATGGTCATTTTTACTTTGGGGAAAAGCCAAAATTCTCACAGTGCCAGTAAGTAAATGTGAGTATGGTGAGTGAGGACACACCTTAGTGCTCTGTGAGGCTGCCGTACTGTTGGATGTCAGCTGGCAGCAGCATTCATCATGTTTTCACAATACCTTGTAAAGATGCCCACAAAGGTAGAAGCCCAGGACTGGTTCAAAAATAACAAGAAGCATGAGAGAAGTGTTTTAGGAATCTGGAGGAGGAGTGGAGGGGGCTTAGTGATATTATATATTTAAAATCCAAACATTCGCTGCAGTTTTCAATCACATCTTATTTATTACAGTAACATTTTAAGAATTTTATTTTTACCTGACAGCTCCCAAGTATTGGTGTGTCCTGTTTACTAATTAGAATACTAAGTATGTCATGTAATCTCTGTTGGGCCACTATGCTGAACAGTCCCTGGAAGCATGAGAGAGATTCGGACTGCATGAGCTATGAATTCATCAGTCAGTAGTCTCAGCAGGGTAGGAGACCTGGTACCCTTACAGAGGCAGAAGGAGCGACTCCCGTAGTCTGAAGGCTGTACCTGAGAAGAACTCAGTAGAGGTGACAATAGTAAAGAAGTGCAAGGGTAACTGGTGGTATAGAAAGAATGTGCGTGGGGCCTGGGAATAAACCTGGGTTCAGGGGAGAACAACTAGAGGGGCCACTCCTTCAGGGATTTGAGCTGGGGTTGGATATGTTACGGATGTGTGACCAGGTATAGAGATAGAGAAAACATTTTGACCAGTGAGACGAAAAAGGTTTGTGCACAACAAAAAATGTGGTAGGTCGTAGTGTGATGGAGTAGTTTCTCTATAGGTACATTAAACTTTTGAACTGGATTTAGAATCAAAACCTCCTTTAATCTGCATTTAATACTTAAGAGCAGAAGATTGATTTCTGTCTGAAGGTACTGATAGACAAACAAGATAGGACGCAGAATGCCAAGGTCACCTCCATATTGTTTCCAAGGATAGTGCCTGTGTTGATTTGTTCAAGCAAGATTTCCATTAAAATCTAGTAAGCATTACCTACTGTGTGCCATTGACATTTATCTCCGCACATCCTCTCAAGAAACAATTTATTTAGATTCATTAAGTTTACAGAGGCTGATTTATTAAAATAGAATAGAGTAAATCCTTCAAGCTTCAGAAACATTTTATAATCCTCATCCATCATTTGTTCTCTATTAAGAATTTTATAGTGGTCATAAAGTAGGGAGAAACAGCAAACACACTGACTGCACGCCACACACTGTTTCAAACCACTTACGTAGATTATCTCAGCTGATCCTCACTGCGAGCTATTCTGCAGGTTCAGTGTAATCCAGCTGTACAAATGTGAAATAAAACAAGACATACTAAATCATTTGGCCAAGGTCACACAACTACTAAAAGAGGGATCTGGGAATCAAAGTCAGCAGACTGGTCTCAAAATGGGAATTGTTCTAAAGCTATACTGTCCCCGAGAAATGAGTCACTTATTGCCTAGGATTTTTACTTAAGCTTATAATCGCATTGCTCACATTTTAATGCATTTTCAGATTATTATAGAAAAAGGAAGAGACCTAGAATCAAGAATTATGAGTAACATAATGGATTTCAAGGGCAACTTTTACCTTACTAGCTGATTTTCAAACCTAGCTCCACTAAGAAGTAGCCTACTGAGATTTGCAAATGTCCGTATAGCCTGGGATAAGTTACAAATTCATTATGGCTCAGATATTGTATACGACACTAGTATGCCTGCAGTTACTATATAAAATTCAAGATATAAAATTAACATTCATACATTTCATTAGGATTATTAACCAATTAGATATACTTTAACCACTCCATTTGTTTATTCATTCATTTGTTCCTTCTTTCCATCTCTCCATTATTCATCCCACACTATGAATTAGGATTGTAAACAAAATCCTAAAACAGACTTATCCATATATGTGTAGCTTATACATATGGAGTTTCCACATTACTGAGTATTGGTTTAATTCCTATAAATATGCTGAATATTAATCAGTAAAATTGAGTCTTTTGCCTAAAACCATAGAGAAATTTAAGATGCATAGAGTTTTATCTTAATATGTATCTTTTAAAACATTAATGTAAAATATTCTGGTACAAGATTAACAATTGCTTGAGTTTTAATTTGTTTGGCACTTGACATTGTCCTTTCAAACTATCTTGCAGAAATGATTTGCTTAGGTCTAAAAATTTTTATCTCTTAACAACCTGGGGAACCAACAGTAATTGTCTATATATTATTTAATATTTTCATGTCTTAAATCTTTTCTTTTAATTTCTATAAATATAAACTTTCTGAATTAACAGATAAAATAAAAATTTATTCTAACTTGAGGAATCAGGTTACAATAAGAAAATCTGAGGCTGGATTTGGTAGTATGCTAAACAAGTAGTATTCTTGATGTATACTGTAATTCATCCCTAAATCACACTGCAAGAATGGGCATTCATACATAATATGAAATAGCACATTCAGTCAGAAGGTTTTTTTCATTACATGGAGGAAACATCTATAGTCACTCAGGACTGAGAATCCCAAAGGGTTAGAAAACTACTAAAAGAGAAAAACGACCTGTCAGGTGATAATTAAAATTACCTGCAGGCTTAGCATTGTTGGCACACCACGGAGACATCTAGCAATGTACCTCTTTCTTCACAAATCCATTTTGCAATCAAATTATTTAGTAATACTTTCTACAGGATGATATTTCCAATTCTATGGAAAATGAATAGATGAATGACATTTGCTTGATTTTTAAAATGCCTTGAAATTTAACTTTATGGAACAAATCTCCTAGATAAACCAAAAAGACAGGAGAGGGGGGAAAAATCAAGCATGGGATATAAATAATAATAAGGAGAGAAAATAAAACTAGAATAGAACTGAGGGAAAATTGAAAGGCAGAAATTTCAATGCTGCAATTTTATTTCCATTTGTTTCTTCTGAATGATGTCGAAAGTAACAACCCGGCAAGTACCTCCACCCACACTCATACTGACCGGCTGGGAGCTTTCACAGAGCTCTGGTTATGAGCTGCATATAATAAAAAAGCTTTAACTTGCTCATTTACAATCTCTCCTATTCCCTCAATATTTTCTCTCACCAACTAATGGGAAAGTTCCGCTGACATCAAATGCAAATAATCTGTCTCCAGAACTTGATTCACATAAATGCCATATGAAAATGGTATTGTATGTATATCCTTCACACATCTTCTACACATTAGTATTTGTCTTATATGTTGAGTAGTTTTAATAAAAGTGATCTAAAAGATTATAATGCTGTCCATCTCTAGTAGTAGTTTGTCCACATAAAATATAAAATTCTTTCTACCTGACAATACAATTTCAGTGATATTTTCATTCTCCCCAGGCTTTGTAGGTAATTGTAAAATTGGTCATAATAATAACTGTAATAAAACTGTTGTGAATGACTCAGTATATACACCACCATTTAAATCTTTGTAGCTGTTCTCTTTTTCTATATCTACATTTTCTTCAAGACATTTCAACTAAATGCCCATACCATTGTTATTTCAAAACAAATTTTAGAACAAAGTTGGAGCCATTCCAGACCATTAATCTGGAATAAAGAGGTCTCCTTGGTAATTCCCTAAAGCTTGCACTCATAAACATCTTATTGAAGATGTAATACATATTTTGTATCTTAGTCATCTGAAAATCTCTCATTTATTTATAATTTCTTTTTTTATTTAAAAGTCTATAATACTTAAGATATTTTGAGATTTAGTTGCTATTTTATCCTACTTGAGATAATGTAAACTGATAAGCAACACTCCTCTTCTGCGGGCTTCACATGTGTGGATTCAACTAATCACAAAATATTTTTGGAAAAAAATAATTACATCTGAACTGAATACATACAGACCTTTCTACTGTCATTATTCCCCAAGCAATACAGTATAGGAACCATTTGCATGCCACTTACATTGCATTAGGCATTATAAATAATTAAGCTAGAGATGATTTAAAATATACTACAGGATGTGCATAGGTTATATGCAAATACTACACTATTTTGTCCAAGGGACTGAGCCTGTGAAGATATTGGTATCCCTGAGATGCCTAGAATCAATTCCATGGGGATAGAAGCAACATGTCTGCCCCAACGAACAATGAAGAAAATGATGCCAAGTACCATCCAAGCAGGGAAACAAGCTGTGATTTGGCATCAAGATCTGACTCTGGCTTGAGGATGATTTTATTTTCTTCATATTGGCACAAGTGTCTGTCTGGCAAGTGTGAGGTCCTGAGTTCAATTCCCAGTACCAATAAAAGAGATTTCTTGTTCTTCTTCTTCCTCCTCCTCCTCCTTCTCTTCTTCTTTTTTTGTGGTACCAGGGATTGAACTCAGGCGTTCAATCCAGGCAGGCACTTATGCTGCTGTGCTGTCTCCCTGCTTTCCTTCTCTTTCCTGGATCCCCTTTCTTTATTAGAAATTGCAATATAGGATTTTCTCTAGGTTTAATCTAAAGCACCCCTTTTTACTCATTCAGCAGTCATTATTTACATGGCTTTTGTTGCACTTGAGTGATTTTTAATTATATATATATATATATATAATTGTGTATATATCAGTATATGTTAGACAATGAGTATACAGTAACAAACAAAACACTGTCACTCACATAATTAGCAATCTAGTACAATAATATCTAGCTCAACATAAAATGCACTAAATTGGGTGACACTTGGTCTCTAGTCTGAGTTCTGCCCTCGATTAGCAGTTGGGCAGTTGTTATAATCTTCCTGGGTATCATTTTCTCCTGTTGCTTAAATTTGATGTTCTTCATTATCCTTTTGTTGTTGTTGTTCAGGGTCTCACTACGCAGCCCCCACTCACAGTGATCCTCCTGATTTCTGCCTCCCTAGTGCTGGGATTACAGGTGTGCGCCACCACGCCCAGACTCCATCGCCTGCTCAGCGCACCCGAAGGCGGTGCCGGCACAGCACTGTTCTTTATTATCTTGACTCAAAATGTTATTACATTTTATATGTACTCAGGAGTCACCTATTGAAGTGGATACAACTTATTCAATAATATATATCTCAGTATAAATGCTATCTTTCTTAGAGTTAAACTACTTTCCAGGTACATCAGATAAAATCGGTACATGTGATTATGTAGCAGCTTCAAACTTTTTAGTAGTCCTACCATACTGTAATATAATAAAATATATAATTAGCAGTGGGTTTATTTAGGCAAACTATGGACATGTTGGACATGGTTAGCCAGAAATTTCCCTACAGTTGCTGTTCTCAACATCTGTGTTTTTCTGTCAGAGTCATGACAGAAAAGCCAATTCGTCCAAAATCAGGACAGTGCACAGAGAGAAACTGAGGACACTGAACAAGGACCAAACCACCATTCTCTGAGCTACTTTGAAGGACATAATAGCAGCAGCCATTCACAGGGTCCCTCAAACCCTGGGTCTCAAGCGACACAAGGGTGAGAGAATCTCCATGACCAAGGTGTTGTCCCCAGCAACATAAGTGAATAAAAGCCTTAAAGACGGATCAAGTCTGGACCTTGATCCACTCTGATCAAATGCCCAGTGTTTTGCCAGTCCTCTGCCCTCTTCCTGGACTCCCTTCAGTCTCAGGGCATGGACTCATTTCCAACTTTCACAGAAATCTTTCCAGCATCTCTCGCATCTCTTCACAGTTCTACAGACCTACCTATTGTATCACCTATTCTTGCTTCTGGTTCCAAGTGAGGAAATCTTCTTGTCCTTGGCCTACTGTCTTCCTATCTATACTCTTACCCTCTCTGCCATTTGGTAGCCATCACCCTTCTCCAATAGCTTCTCCTGTATCTTCAACTGTCCACCTCTACTAGCTGCCTCTCCTTGGTACTTCAACTTGTTTATCTATGCACACACACACACACACACACACACACACACACACACACACACACAAAACCTTCACTATCTTTTCACTGCCTCTACCTCATTAGCTTTATTTAACTCAGAAACCTATGCCAAACTGCACTTCCCCAGCCTCTCAACCCACACAGCTTTCAATGAGGACTTTAATAGCATTCCAAAGCACTAATCTGGGGGACTTTTTCCAAGCCTGCCCTTACATTCTCAGTAGCGCTTATGACACTAGCACTCATTTACTTGGTATCTCTGATATGTTTGTCATCAATCCCTTTTTGTTAACCCCCTCCCTCTTTCCTCAACCCCTTTCTTTATTAGAAAGTGCAATATAGGATTTTCTCAAGGTTTAATCTAAGACATCCCTTTTTTCTCAGTCAGCAGTCATTCTTTACATGGCTTTTCTCACACTTGAGTGATTTCAATTATACTTCACATCAACTCCAAATTTAGTCCTCTACTCTGGAACTCTCTTCTTAGCTACAGACTCATACAGCATCGGTGATGACATGACCATTTAGAGACCTGAAAGCTACATCAGACTTCACAGGATAAAACCTGAAGTTCATCCTTTTTTCTCCCAAACCCTTCTTCCTTCTGTGATTTTTTGTTCATACATAGCAGAAACAAAGGAGTTATTTTGCTAAATTGTGTCCTTCACTATTGGCATCTACTCTATTACCAAAGGCTGCCAGTGCAAGCCCTGGACATTTCTGCACCGAGTATCAATTGCATCTTCCTAATGCACAGCTTTGTACCCCCTCACCTAGAAGGCTAAATCTCCTCTTGAAATTGCATCCTAAAATTTGCTCCTTCTCCATTTTCACCTTCCCTTGGCACCTCCCCACATGTCCCCTGACACTGATCCATTCTCTATAGCCCCTACCTTGGCTTACTATCTAAAACTCATTTTCTTCATGAAATACTATAAATACTGGTCTTCTTAAATCCTCAAATTCATTTACTCGTCTGTTACAAGCTCTAACCACACTATGCACTTCGCTTAATAGCAACTATTTAAATTGAGTAATAATACCACAAATACCAACAATTCCACAGGGGATCTGATGGTCTTGAATAACCCTGTATCATCAGTGTTTTGAACATAACAGCTCCTCCATGTGAAATTATAGAATACTGTAAGTGAAAAACACATCCCCCCCACCCTGCTCTCTGCAAATTGATTTTATATAACCACTGGTAATGAAATGTTCTCCTATGCTTTAAAAGAGCAGCACGAGGCTTAGGATTTTGTTTTGTTTGGCATTGTTCTGTTGAGCGAGGGTTTTTTTTTTTTTTTTTTTTTTTTTCAGAGCATAGTACAGGAAACAGAGGGAGAGAAAAGAAAGGAAAGAGCTCAAGTTGGTGGTTACTGGCCACATAAACTGCTGAAGATATAGAGCTCCACATTCTCTCCTGTGAGAACTTTACTGGGCTTCACCAGCGAGGAGAAGCAAGGAGGTGAGCCTCTGCTGTGGTTCATTAACTGAACTTTAAAACATCGTGCATTATGCTCATGGTCTATATTCATTTTTAATATTTTCTTTTCATTGTATAATTAGTTGTGATGAGCTCCCAACTGATACTGGTAGAGAAATTCAAGAATAAATAGGTATGCATATGCACACAATTACACACAAACTGCCATAAAAGTAGAAATAAAACAGGAATTAAAATCCTATGAGCCTTCTGAGATAGATTTTTCATAACCTTACATAACTACAAATTTGATTCTCATTGTAGTTGCAATAAAGATAAGGCCAGTAGAGAGCACTACATGCACTGGCTTTTGAAATATTCTTTAGATTACTATTAACAAAATTTAATGAAAACATATTATCTAATTGTAAAGTTTAGGTTTTCTCCAGTTAATGAATCACAATATCATTTAATTTGAAAATTAGGGTATTTAAACATCATTCTATGTTTTCCTCAATCCTTGGCATGTTCCTATATTATTTTCTTTGGTGAAATATAATATTTAATAAAATAAATTTCCAAAAGTGGATCCACTGTGAAAAATGGGGATTGAAGTTAATAGCATATATTGTATATATTTTTATTAGCATGTACTAATTAAAGCAATTGATTTCATTGTGACAGTTTTTATACATGCATATAACAAATCCTGGTCGTTTCTGCAGCCTGTTATCTTCACTTTCTCTCAGTTGCTATGCTCTCTAAGTCCCTTTCCTTCAAAATATAATGTATATGCTTGAAATAGGCTAGCAGAGTTGATGCAAAGTATTATCATCATTAAAATAGTAACTATGAAGGTAATGAATATGTTGCTTAGCTACATTAGATATGCATATCATGATATATATGTATTTCAAAACATTACAGGATTTTTATAGTAAGTACAATTTTTCTATCAATTTAAGTACTGTAAGGTGAAGTTCTTTGGCTTTTAACTTTCATCTTACTTTAGACATACAAGTTGATAAATTCATAGTAGAAAGTCATGGCAGTCATCTCAGATTTAGCAAATTGCTGGAAAGCATATGATATCACATATTTCAAGTCTGTGGGAACTAATTTCATAAAATCACATTAGAGTTTAAAAATTCAATTGAACATATAAATTCTATAGATAACAGGAATTATGTGGCACATAATAAAATGCCTAAATGGGAATAAAATGGTCACAAGTATTATAATCTGGAATCATTATCATTAAAAATAGTCACAGCCACATGAAATTATTAAAACTACAAGACCATAACTAAGTGGAATTCATGCTATAAAGATACTACACTGAAGAAACCTTTTAAGTACCAAGTAAAAACCTACAGACAATCTGAAAATACATCTATAACAGGCCGTTTCAAGAGAAACTTATGAGGTAGTTCAAAGTGATTATATAAATTTACATGTATCAGTACAAAATGCCATTAAATTTTTAAAAATTGGTATATAAGCATATATTATAATATATAATTATATATATTATATATAGAGAGAGAGACAGACAGACAGACAGACAAAGGTTTATTTAGCTCAAAGTTTGTGGAGGTCTAAGTCCATATTTGGCTGGCTCTAAAGTAGGGTGGCATATGGCAGAGGGGCAGCAGCTCATGGTGGCAACAGACAGAAAGAACAGTGGGGTTGGGCTATAATTATATATATATTTTTAAAAAATTTAAGTTTTAAAAGGAACATATGTGCGTGTGCATTCATATATTTATGTGTGCATATACCTATACACACATGCACACAAATCCTTGCTAACACTAATTACTTGTTGTAGGTGGGCTTTGAATACTCCTTGAATTGTTTGTTGTACTTATGTTCAAACTTTCAAAATGCAAATGCTTCCTAAAAGACAACATATAAAATTGATAAATGATTTGAACATCGTGTTTGCTTATCCCACCTTGGCAAAGATTACAGAGGTTTGCCTGCTCTCACATTTGGTGGATTGCCTTAATTTGGTTCTAGATAAACATTCATTCAGCTTGATTTGCTGTGATCAATTTATGCCACATTCCAAGGGAAAGAAATATTGTGATATTTATAGACTTAGATCTTCATTTGTTCCATTTTTTTTTCTAGTTTTAATCTTTAAAAAAAACATAAGTCCTTACTACTTTTATTATGTGAGTACATAATTTGAGAAAGAAGTAAAATGAAGAAAATTTGAAAAAGGAAACTTTCCAGAGACACCGAATTTCAGAGTGGATCCACCATGCCCAGATTCAGGGACTGTGGAGGGAGATCCTGAGCACCACAAAGGCCTTCTGCCTGTAGGGCCCGGAAAGGTGCAAGCACACAGAAAAGCTGAGTGAGGAAGCCCCTTCTCAAGGAGCACTTGGACCCCAAGAAAACATCTTGAAAAATATTTTATTTTTCAGGTTTGGCTCACAAAGATGGTATTTAAATGGAAGCTAATTAAAATTTTAACATTTTTGGCTTTAAGTTAGAACACTCGAGGATAAAAACTAATGAAAGCATGGAACTCTCTTCTGAATGTGTTATTCATACTAATGGTGCATTTAGTTCCTCAACTTGCTGATTACTGACATAGATGCTTCTCACAAGCCTAGGGTAAACACTGTTACTAGCCTCAATTATGCCTGGGTAAGAATGTGGGAAGAATTTGATGATGGCCCCTTTCTCTGTTTCTCTTGAATATCTCTAAATTATTCTATAGTCTCCAAATTAGAGAAAAGATACATTGCTGAATGAAATAACTGAGCTACATTTACACAGAAAGGCCAAAAACTAAGGTGCTTTTTAAGAGAAAGCTACTTGCATAGTTAAATTTTTTTTTCCATTTATTTTTATTTTATTAAAATACAAATGTCAATCAGTTTCAAGACACCTTAACCATACAGAGTCGATGAATTAATACATTGCAAACTGTTTTCATAATGTTTTGGTACTGTACAAGGTGCATACATGAAATTATATTTACAGGTTTTTTTTATAGCTGAATTATATCAAAGATTCAATAATTATTTACCTAGTGGATGACCATAGCACTAAGAGCCTACATAATATCCTGTCCAACCACCATTAGTGCAGATCTTGCCTCTCATAGAATTATGTAGAAGCACAGCGTTATCTATCCCAATTGTACTGTCTATACACACACATCCTGATTTTTTCTATCTACAACCCTTCCTTTGTCTACACCTGTCAAAAGTGGGCACTCCATTGACATTCAACTACCTTAGGTTCTTGAACTCGACACCACAATCCAACACAGTCCAGCATTCTGCAACCATAGGGAGTTATTCAAAGAAATTGTCAACCATATCCATTTACAGCTCAGCTTAATATTATGGA
>PVKA01007687.1:0-76653 GCA_004027165.1 Ctenomys sociabilis
AAAAAAAAAAAAAAAAAAAAAAAAAAAAAAGAAGGTAGCCTTGTCTAAAAATTCTTTCAAGACTTGGCTGTTTAAAAAGTATTTCCAAACCAGGGAGATAGTTCAGTGCAATAAGCACCTACCTGGCAAGCACAAGGTCCCAAATTTAATCCCTGGTACCATGAATGAAAGAGAGAGAAAGAGAGAGAGAGAGAGAATAAAAAGTATTTTCAAAATACAGTTCCTTGTCTTAATATAATAACAGCAGCTAAAATTTATGAAATTACTGCTATATCTCAGGTCTCAACTTGATGCTTCACATACTCTTGTAGCAAATCAATAACTTGAATATTATGATTTTTTTAATTTATGTATTTGGTACAGAGTCTCACTATTCCACTCAGACTCATAGTAATCCTCCTGTCTCAGCCTCCCCAGGGCTGAGATTACGGGCATACACCACCACACCTGGTCTTGGTGACCGGCTTAGCGCACTCAGGGGTGGGACCGGCACAACATGTAGTGCCAGGGATTGAACACCGCTCCCTGTGCTTGACATAGCTTAGTCCACTAAGCTATCTCACCAACCCTCTTATAACTTGAATATTATATCCATTTTTCAGAAAAGAAAGTTATAACCCAAGAAAAATTTAGACATGTCTGGTTCTAGAACCGTCCCACACTGTACCCTGCCTGAGTGGAGCCTGCTCTGAGAAACTTGCTTTCTAGTAGAGTACGATAGGTGTTCCATGTGCCACTTAGTGTAAGCACATGCAGAAATTCTAAAAGAAAGAGCCCCCTTGCAGCTGGAGGAAAACACATTAGGAAAGGCTGCATGGGGGAGGTGGAATTTGAAGTTAACCATGTGGCTAGAGTTGAAATAGGAAGAAGCAACAGTCAGGAGAAAAGCTTGGAGGCAAGATGGTTAAGGTCACCTGTGGGAAATGATGATGTGCTATTTAAAGAGTTGTCCTGCTGCACTCTGCCACGTGGGTGTGCTTCCACCCAACCTGAGAAGCAGAAACCTAGAGCTGCTGTGAAAGCCCTTTCCAGCCTGTCAGCTAATCCGTGACAGGCTGCCGTCTATCCAACCTAGATTACATTGGACAGGAAATGAATGACAGTTGAGGACACCCTAGTGGCAGCACCACAACAGGCTCTGTTTGGGATCCCAGGGTACTGGCTGCATCAGCGTGCTGCCCGCAGCCGCAGCCTGGAAACAGAGAGGCAGGCAGGATTAGGCAAAGTCCCTCTGCTAGGTGTGGGGCAGGCGGAATGCTCCACCGGGTCTTAAAGACATTGGCTAATTGATGGGCAGCAGGAAGACAGACCACGTTTCGCCACATTCCAGACCTTGCCAGGGTATTCATTTACCACAAGCCTGTTAAATTCAAAAGACAGGTCCATGTTTCACAAACCATTAAGTACAGAAAGTCAATTGGTTCTACATTAAAGAAGGAACCCCAGAGAAAGGAAGTAGGTGGAAACCAGCAGTAGCATCTAGCGGGACTGTTCATAACACTGAACTTTTTAGGGCTCATTTAACTGTAGTGGTAACAAAAATTAAGATTTTTTTTGAGAACGTTTAAGAATAAGTTGGGAGAGTAACAAGCACTGTATGTTCATGCCCAGGTGACCTTCATCTAAGGCTGCTAAAGAAATACCAAGTGGAAAACAGTGTAGACACATCTGGCTTGGCCTTCCTGTGCCAATGATCAACTTGCACATTCTGTTGGGAATAGTAAGGTTAAAAATAAGCTACTTTGAGAAAAAGCATGCTGGCAAGACCAGGCAATAGGCCTGAGAACAGAGCCATCGTTCTTGTAAATTGAACACCTGCCGTAAGGGACCAATTTTTGAAATAGATTAGCAAGCCAAGCCATCCGTTTGTTTCACTTTGCTAACAAACTGCCTGACTCTCGTTAAGCAGGGGACTGAAAGCCCTTTCTGAATTCTAGACCCTAAGGAAGGTTTTGAGAATTCTTAATTATAAGCAATTCATTGACCTAGGAGCGGGTTTGCTGGCATGGAAAATCGATGTGCATTTTTATTTTTAATCCTCATAACAATGTAAAAATAAGATCTGTATTTCCTCTCACATTTAAGACTCGGACAACCTAAGTATCCTGTCCAGCTAGACAGAGATGGAGCTGGGATGAAAACCAAAATTCTAGGGGCTCCAAAGCTCCCTCTCTGGACTGCTACAAACACAAGTTCCACTGCCAAAAAGATTCCCATTTAGAGGTGGTGTGACAAGCCAGATTTTCAGCACAGCTTTAGAAAAAGCAACTGTGCATGAGCCAACTTTGAAAAGAACAGGGTCTTTATAACACCTCAACCTTATTTCACAAAACAAGAGAAACATAAATATAGAAGCCTATGTATGCACAATTTATTCTGGTAATAGTTGTGCACATTCATCTTTCTGTACCATCTTGTGCCAAGTTAGTGGTCTACATGCTTCTGTACTTTTGGAATCTTCTGTACATTCGCAATATAAAATCACTGTCATCCAATTTGTACCTCTAGGGAAAAAAAATACATTTTCCTTAGTAGATTAAGTGAGGTCAAACAAAAGTGTTGAGTAAAATACAAAATGTTTAGAAGAACAAGAGAGAAAAGTTACATCTCACATGAGATTCTAGATCAAAGCTCAGGATTCCTTTCTTTAGGAAATGATCTGTGTGCAGATTCTCCAGTAACTCCACAGCCCTCGTGAAGTCTGTCATAAATGTGACCCACATTATGAAATGTGCCTTTGGTTTTTACTGCAATTCAATGCAGATCTAAACCAAGAACATATTTTTTTTCTTTTTTCTTCTCATTTCCTAGCACTAGTGCTTCTGAACCATTTTGCTTCTTGAGAGGGGTCACTGTGAGCACACAGCTTAAATGAAATGTCAGTATTGCC
Source organism: Ctenomys sociabilis (assembly GCA_004027165.1). Taxonomy (NCBI): domain Eukaryota; kingdom Metazoa; phylum Chordata; class Mammalia; order Rodentia; family Ctenomyidae; genus Ctenomys; species Ctenomys sociabilis. The sequence goes on from PVKA01007687.1 coordinate 2,891, forward strand.
AATAACTAGAGACTCTTGAAAAATGTATCTCAATGCTGCTGTTTTTTTTCCTCTGTTGTGAGACTAATTAATAAAGGGATAGGGTTTTGCCTGAAAGTAGACTGCCGAGATGTGTAGTGTAGCTGCACTTAAGAAAACGCAAACTGTAAAACTTAGTTGCATTTCATACAACTGTCCTGTGGGAAAGACAACCAGCAGGCAACATCTGAAGAAAGGGAGGGTCTTGGAAGTATTTTTGTTTTTAAATTACATTTTTTTCTCTCAAAATTGCTAACCAAGTATCAGCTAGAAACACATTTATTTGTATAATTGAAAACAATTGCTGAATTAATATATATCATAATTTAGGATCAAACCAAGTACCACAAAGCATACTAATGAAAATTATTTCTCATCTGTCCAGCTATTGAATTCCATATTTGCAAAACTTGTGAATAAAATAGTGATTCTTTCTGGCATATTAATGCTTGTTTTATTTTAGTGTGTGGCTAAATAGTAACATGGCAGTTAAAACAAAGACAGCAGCAAAGACTTCCAAAACATAAAACAAATATGGCAGTAAGCAAATGCATCCATTTTTTTTTTTTTTTTTTTTTTTTTTTTTTTTTTTTTGAGACAGGGTCTCACTATGCAGTTCAGGCTGGCCTTAAACTCACTTTGTAGCTCAGGCTGGTCTCAAACTCACAACAATCCTCCTGCCTCAGCCTCCCAAGTGCTGGGATTACAGGCTTGCGCCACCACGCCCGGCAAATGCATCCATTTTATGGAGACATGAGCTTTATCAACGCCACCAAGGAATCTGTTTTAGGGCCACAGAGATAGCTCAGTGGTCTAAGCACCTGCCTGGAAAGTGAAAGCACCTGAGTCCAATCCCCAGTACTGCATGCCGTGCAGGCCCTAAAAGTGGGCCTGTAATCCCAGGGCTGGGGAGGCTGATACAGGAGGATCACTGCAAGTCTGAGTTGCCTGCTGAGACCCTGTACCAAATAAATAATTTTTTTAATTAAAAAGCAAGTTTGGGAAACACTATATGAACATATGAGCAACATATTACCAAGCTGGTGTCTTTAACCCCTTCGTTTGATATATATTAGAGTTAAGATGCAAATAAAAAGCCAGGGTTGCATATAGCCTGCCTGAGAGCAAGCATGCAGTGCGTTGCAGTCACCACTGTCAATTAAGGGTATGCACAACTCAGAGAACCCTAAATTTCTAGTAAGATCTCATTGTAGTTTGCTGTTTTTTACTCTACTTCGTTACTTAGTGTACATTATGAAAAAATAGTTCACTTCTTAATGATAAAATATAATTATTTTATATAAAATACAAGCTTTGAAAATAAAAACAGTGTACATTAATGTTCACCACTGAGGTAAGTAGCAATTTATAAAAAGGTCTGTATGTGTATCCAAGATTAGGATCTGTCAAACCAAGAGCCTTTTCTACATGGCTTTGAAAATGTACAAATTTCTTTGGCTTGAAAGTATCTTTTGTACATCTGGGTATGCTCTCTATAATATAACTTATATTATATCAATAAGATCATGTAATCAATCTTCAGAGCAACATTTCTTCATTCCAGAAGAGAGAGAACTTGTCAGTGATGTTCCATCTGTGTCTGTGTTCCCTCTGGGTCCACTTTCTCATGTCTTGGCTACTGTATGATTTGCTAAGTAAATAATACAGCAGCATCTTTTAACACAAACAGAATGGTTTGTCAGCAAATTTTAAAGCTTCCACTTGTTTTCATCACCTCTAAATTTATTCAGGATGCTTATGAACTTACACCCTTTGTTCCGGTAAGGACTAGAGTATGTTCTTCTAAAATACGTTTTTAGAAGTCTTTCTGTGTTCCGCAGGTTGGTTACTGGAACGATATGGATAAACTAGTCCTGATCCAAGATGTACCCACTCTTGGCAATGACACAGCCGCTATTGAGAACAGAACAGTGGTTGTAACCACAATTATGGTAAGTTTTGGTGTATGCTTTATGGTCTTCCGTTTTGTCCACAGGCAGCTTTAACTCCCTGGCTACTGTAGTGAGGGTCAAACCTGAATCTTAATGGCCGCATAGGTGCTCTGATCTACCAAAGTCTATCAAGGCTGTCAATAAGTTTGTTCTGAGCTTTAAGTACATTCAGTACTTGTCGCTATGTTACCTTTTATTGTACTGTTTGTGGAAAAATGCTTAGATGTTAAAAACTGATACTGTCAAACTGTAGATGAAAATGTATGAAATAATAAGACCAAATACAAAACATGAAACATGAAAATGGTCAACATCCACTCACAAAAATACCTAGTGGTAACCACCATATTATTATTGTTATTATGTTTTTTCAAAATATCAATGTAATAATAGTAATATTTAAAATTATAATTTTCAGGTAGTTTAATCATCCAATAATTTGCATTGTCTGTTTATAATGTGTAGATTTTAATGGGCATGTTTTATATAACTGGATGCTCTAGAGATTAATTTTACTTTTGTAATCATTTTTAATGTTAAAAGAGGTTTTCTACACTTATTATTCTTCTCATTGATCAGGGGAAAAATGCACATATAACTCTATTGAACTTTCAATAATTAAGCAAAATGTGATTGCTTCATTCAGTCACATTCTAAAATAACACTATGTTTGAAATAATAGAATATCTTATATATTTGCCTCTTCTAAAGTCAGACATGCCCTTTAGAATCAATTATAATCAAAGGAGATCAACAATCAGTGACCTTTTCTAATTTAAAGATATTTATCCTCAGCTCTCTGTTTCTTTAGGCAAAGCATATTATTAATTATTCATGAAAGCACTTTAAATACAATGAAAGCATTTTACATAATTTACTTTATAGCTTACACAATTTTAATTTTTAGTTTTACATTTTTAGTGATATCAAGTTGTTTCTAAAACTGACACTGAGGTCAAAGCATGCAAATACCAGAGAGAAGCTTTCATATGTCGCAATTAGTTACATCTGTGTTGGATCACCAGTTAGCAATTTAATGTAATTTGACTAGGCTTCATTGGCAGTTTATAATTTTAAGATGCAAACCAACCAACAACAATGTTTGTGTAAACCTTCTAACTTAATTGTGTAATGTTTGCATGGGACTTGAAAGCAATATATATCTATATATCTATATATATTTCTTTTCCTTAAAAAAAAGACACAGTAATGGAAATTCATACTTCAGTACAGTCCTCCTCTTTTCAGCCTATGATGAAGAATCCTATTTTAAGAAATTGATCAAGAAAGAAAAGAATTCCGCGCTCTTCGACCATTCCTAAGGCGCCAGCCTTGTTCTCCTGTGTAGTCATTTTAAACTTATTTTTCATGTGGGATTCTTCTCGGATGATCAACTCTGGACTACCAGAAAACATTTTTTTTAAATTATCTGTGACTTTTATGAGCTGCTAGAGCAAAAGAAGAAATAATACTCATCTTTCTCAAGGAAAATAGATGTTGAAAACAATCATTTAACAATTCTAACAAATGCTTTCCCATATTGTGAAGTGAGGCCATTGTGCATAAGCCGTAGAATTAGACCATTCGTCCTGGCCAGAGTAGATTTTATGAAAGTAAAAATCACTGAATTTGTGCTTGTATTCTGAGTCTATACAATTGTTTTCTTTAGAAATTTTTGACAATTTGCCTGTTTTATGTGAAGTAAGATGTATTAATGTGTGTTATAGATACAATGTAAAAAATGTCCATTCCATCCCTGTTATTAACAGGTTTGGATATATTCTTAAAACTGAAATAATTAATTTTGCAAGCATGGCTAGTTTTCAGGAAGCATGCTATCAAAACTAAGTAAAAATGATTAAAACATCCAACTGTTTCCTATAGACATATAAAGAATATTCTGTAAAATTATCTGATGTTTGATTGATGCCACCAATATCTTTGCAATCAAAAAAAGTGTAATACTAACATCTGTCTTTGTATACAAATGTAATCTTCATATCAGTAATACCTCTGGTATTTGCAACTGCATAATCATTCAGTAATTCAAAGAAATATGCTCGAATCTTTTCCCTATAAGTGTACTTTGTATTCACTTTGTTTGAGCCTCCTACCTATGGTAGTTCCATTGCTTCATTCATTTTGAAAGAAATATTCCTTGGAGATGAATGAGGTGTGGACCCCTGCATGTAATAATGTCTAAAGTTCAATCAAAAGCACCCAACATGGGCGGAGTTGGCCAGACACTGTACCGTGTGCAGTATAGATGCCTTGACTCAGAGAAAGGCCGAGAGTACAGCAAGGCACTCATTTTTATGAATATCGACGTGGTGTTGCTGTTTTTCCTTTGTCTTTCCTTTGTGTATGCTGTTATTTATATGTCAATACACTGTAATTATATATGCTATTAAATAAAATTGATTGAGAAATTCAGTTATTCATTCATAAATATTTATTAAGCGTCTGCTGTGTTAGGCACAGTTAGAGTCTGGGGATATGTCAGTTAAAAGCAACAGAAAAATTCTGGCGCTCAAGGAATTTACGTCCCAGTGAGAGTCAGTCGATCAAAAACATAATTCATAATTATGATTGTTTGCATTCTTTAATAAAATGGGATGTTAGTTTGCCTACTGTTTAAGATTTATTTTTTCTTATGAGAGTGTTGTATATTTATCGTGTGATCTTCTTAATGATGGATGTTTTTAAGTAAGGCATACTAAATATAAATAGCATGGCTAAAGCTAAGTGGAAAATAAATTGACAATGTCATAGCCTGCATCTTATTAACTAAAAATCTTACAAAGTCTGTGATACACACGATGCTATGATCAAACCGGCTTAACTTTTTGCATTCATGGCAATAATTTTTATAAACTACCTAAGGAAGCGGGATCCGTGGCATTTGGTTAGAATAGGCAAAGCAACTGAGGAAAAGGTCATGTGCAGTAGAATCTGGGGGAGCGAGAGCTGGTGATGTCAGCTCCTTTCTCTGATTATTTGACTCTAGAGAAAAAGACGCTGCATTGATATTTTAAGCAAACCCTTTTCCCTCAAAGCATTCCTGGTGAAGTTAAAGCCTGTTTATGCTGCATTATTCAGCTAAGGGAATATTTCTTATTGGTTTATGAATACAGTAATCCCTAAGGATAAGTTTCCATAAAGTCAAATTTATTCACTACAGCATCCTAATTATTTTACAAATCTAAAAGCAATTTTACTTATGCCACTTGATCTTCCAAAAGTTATTTTTACAGTTTTTGAGTTATTTCATAGCTTATAGATGCACAATACATATATACAAGTGAATGTATAATTTTATTCACATTTATATTGATACATTCGTATACATTTATACATAGTATATGCATTCATGTATATTTATACTTAATAAATACATTCTGAATATATACACCAAAACTTAAAATTAAACTTTTCCTTTCTCATCCCAAATATTAACTCCTACTTTCACATTCACATCTTATAAAATGGCTTATAATTCATTTTGCTTTAAAATACATTATTTTGGCTAAATTTAAAATTATACAACCATCCAATCCATTTACTTTTCCCAAACTGAATGACCACATCAGAATTTCCATTTTTAAGAATTTAATTTGTGGAATAAATTATGTATATGCATTAACATCTTTGGAGAATATCTAGCATCCACATAGAAAACGAAGACTGACACTATTCATCTTATTATATTGATTATTTTAATAGTAATTATAAGGTTTATTTGTGATATTTAGAAAATCTTGAAGCCTTTCCAGTCAGCATCTTGTTCAAACATTTTGTTTTGCTGAATACAAATAACATTTAAATATTTGTCAGTAGGAAAATTATACTCTATTGGTTAAAAATCATCTAAACCCATTTATATAAATGTTTTCATAACAAAGTCCTAATGTAGCTACTTTCGGCAGAGAGTGATTTCTTTTCTGAAATAACAGAACAGATGTAAGACACCATCTTTTATGAAAATTGTCTTAACTTGTTATCACTAAGAAATAATGCATGTAAAATAGTTTCTGAGGAACTGGTGTCCTATAGAGCACAGTAGCTGATAAGAAGGAGAGAAGGTTACACTGTTTAAAAAGAAATGAGACACTGTATTTCACTCCTCTCACTCTTCCATTTTTATCCACAAGCAAATACTAGGCACTCCACTGCATCATTGTGCACAAATGCATTTGCCCTTCATGTTGGCAAATTTTCACTTTAGTATATCAAAGCAATTTCAATAGTTTGTTCCCCTATAGTAAATGTAAGGCTCTCTCCCCAGTGTGTAGTATTTAACAAGCAATGTATGGACTGCGTGCATGGTAGCTTAGGGTTGGGGGGTGCGGTTTGGAGTGTGAAGATCTGCTACTGCTTTCTTTGGCTTTGATGTGAAAGGAAAGCGAATGAGATCCACTCAAAGCAACTGGATAATGCTGAACAGCCCTGCCAGCTGCCATGCAAGAAAAGCCTCACCTTTCTCCCCTTGATAGTGCGAGCATCTTTTTATTTTCTCTTATGCTTCCTACATGCCGCCTGCTTATGGCTCTGGTTATGTGAGCAGGCTGTGGAAATTTATAGTCAACATCTTCAGGAAGCTGCAGCAGGGTTTTTCTAGCTTTGTTGGCTGGGCGTGGCTGGAAAACAAAGAGCAAAGAGATGATGAGTTCCAGCTATATAAAAGAAATATTGGGGTAAAAATGATCAAGAAGACTCTGAATACATGTATTATTCATGTATGCATACGCCTGCTTCAGAAGAGATGACCGAGCTCTTCCAAATGCTTGGTTTCATTTTGAAAATCTAAATCAGAAGTTCTAGTGCAATTATGCATTCTCTGGCTTCTCTTCTGATCATTTAAATCATTTGCCTTTTACTAAGGCAATTGCATAGCAATCATATTCCTACTTAGGAAGCACTGATAGCCCAAGATACTGTGTATTTATTGAGTGCTTTTCATGGGCCACACACCATGAGAATAACTGCAAAAGCTGTGCCTACATTTTTACCAAAGAGATCATAGAAAGAATTTCACATTCTAAAGATAGAGGAATGCCTTTTTTGTTCCCTCCTTTGTTAAGGCACTTAAAGTCTTGGTCCTTGCACATATTATCAGGGGCACAATAACAGCTTCAACCAATTCCAGCTATTTCAAAATGCAGGCCAAATGCCCACTCAGAGGGAGTTAGCCCAGTTACTTGTTTTATCTGTAAAACTAAACAATTGCTTCCCCTGTGAAGTTTAATTTCCCCATCTGCAAAATGGGAAATATCTACCTCATAGTGTCAATGTACAAAGGAAGCCAAAGGGCTTAATTAAAAGAATTTAGCACTGTGACTGGCACAGTGCAACCAGTAAGATTTATTTACTTATTTATTATTGATTCTCACTCTTCATACTCCTTTCATCTTATTACAGAGAATTTGTAGTGAATTTGAACACAGCATGACAAGGGACATTTATAAATTTTCTTCTTTTTTTTTTTTTTTTTTTTGTCTTTTTGAGACAGGGTCTCACTAGGCAGTTCAGGCTGGCCTTAAGCTCACTTTGTAGCTCAGGCTGGTCTCGAACTCACAACAGTCCTCCTGCCTCAGCCTCCCGAGTGCTGGGATTACAGGCCTGCACCACCACCCCCGGCTTATAAATTTTCTAAAATTAAAGATCATGTCCCTACCTTCCGATTATCTGCCTGACCTACCGTGGGTGCTACATAAATGATTGATTAAACAATAAACATACAGCTTTTAATTAAGAGACATTTCACTAGATTATTAAGAGGGAATTCAGCAGTTAGATGTTTTGTTAGCTACAGAAACTTCTACACATCTTAATACAGTAGCAGAGGTAAGTGAGGGGTGAAACTCACAAGTGTTTATAGACTCAGACACCACAGAGCTGACTTTCTTTGTTAGTGCTCAGGGAGCCTCAGCAGCCCCCCACTTGGCCAGGGAATCATAAGCTCTTCACAGACGCCAGCTGTCCATACACTTAAAGCAGAATGCAAAGCAATTTACAAATATAGCACTTTTGCTTTTTGCTACATAATCTTCCATACGATCTGCCATAAATAGGTATAACTAGGTAACCATTTTCAAAAGGGAAACCAAAGAATTAGCTCATAATTACTTCTATTTTATAGCATGTTTTAGAAGTTAACAATGCTTTGCAGCAACTGATCCATCTTCCTAATCATGTTTATAAATTTAAATGCTATCAATTTATAAAAGGTTGTCTATGAACTAATAATTTTCATCTATGTAAAAAAAAAAGACTGGTGCTTGCCTTTATTTTACAGGAGGTAGAGAGACATTCTTTGACCAACTTCAGTATTAGAATATTCATCAAATTCAAAGAAATGGGATCCTCTGATCATTCAGTCACCCCAGTCATGAGCAGAATCTAAGAAAATAGTACAAAGACCACTCCTGGAGAAGTCCACACTGTAGAATTATTTAGACCATCTCTACTAGAACATGAAATGTCATGCAGATTATGCATTTTATTGAGTGTTGTTCAATAAAGTTCTACATTTACAAAAAAAAAATTAAAAACAAAATCAGAATTAGTATAGGACTGTCATATGACCAAAGTAAATCTCTCTAATTTAGAATTCGAAAAACAAATGCCACACACAATCATGAATTTTCTAGGGGAAAATAAAGATTTCTAGGGTCAATTATGAGCAGAGTGTGGTAGTGCACAACTATAATTCCAGCCCTTGGGAGGCTGAAGCAGGAGGATCCCTGTAGGTTGGAGGCCAGCCTGAGCTACATAGTGGGTACAAGCCCAGACTGACCTACACAGTGAGACCAGGTCTAAAAAATTACTAGATGAAGAGTACACAGTACTGTTTTCTAGAATGCAAGTACATTATGTCAGTGATACACATCCAAAACTGGTCAGTCCTGCTCTGAAAGATGACTAGAAAGCTGGGCGTGACTACGAGCTCTGTCCTCTCTGCACACGTACCAGATTTTAGGTGTTATTTACAAGCTAAACACACTTTTGTGAACAAGTCTTTTTAATTAGTTTGGCCTATGGGTGTGTGGGGGCTGCTGTATGTATTTCAATTAAAAATTCATCATAATCATTAGCTACTGGTAAATGATTTCTTTTTTAGAGGACATTCACAATAATTTTTCATCCTACTTTTTTACTCAGTTGCTTAGAAAGCTAAATGGGATTATCACAACTGGAGGAACCGCTACCCTCCATTGGGACATGTTTTATAATAGACTTAAAAAGTCCTGAAGACCAATTACAAAAGCATTGAGCAATATTACCCAAACAAATTTATAAGATTTTTAAAGTTATTAATTTATTTTGGTTGAATAATTATGCAGCAAATAAGTGTTGTTATTAAGCATTAGTGATCACAGAAAAAATTGTACAGGCCTTTTCTTAAAAAGACTTAGTGGAATGAGGCTAAAAATGCAGAATATGGAGATATTTGATCTTGAAAGTATTATATAATATGAAAAGTTGAATATTAATAATCTTTAATTTCATAATATACGTGGGGAAGATTAACTTAATTGTCAGAGAAGATAATTTATGCTTCCCTAGAAAATTACTAATGGACAGTTTTCCATTGACAGTCAGTATTGCCTAATTATTACTCAGTTAAAAATTATTTTAAATACTTTATTTTCAGTATCCAATATAGATATACTTGTAAGTGTATTGATAGCTATTTTATTTTTTTCTAGCACATAAAATCATATGGATGTAGTAGTAAATATGTCCTATTTCTCAAGTTCTGAAACTGAAGTTACATAAAGACTTCCAAATATTTTTTAATTTCTCCTTTACAGTTCTGCTTCTCTCGTTATAGGAATCCCCATACGTTATGTACAAGAAAAATCACGAAATGTTTGAAGGAAATGACAAGTACGAAGGCTATTGTGTAGACCTGGCATCTGAAATTGCAAAACACATTGGTATCAAGTATAAAATTGCCATTGTCCCTGATGGAAAATATGGAGCAAGGGATGCAGACACAAAAATCTGGAATGGGATGGTAGGCGAACTTGTTTATGGGGTAAGCAAATCAACTTACTGAAATATCTACCTACATTAGCATGAAACTTTTCATGTGGACTCATCAATTTTAAAATATCTTTCACTCTTCAATTCATAGTTATGTTCCAAGAGCCATGAATGGTATTCAAATGTTTCCCTATTTCCTTGAATTTCTAAATAATGTAACTGACATTTGATAACTTCATAGTCAGAAAAGGGATAAAAATTCAGATTGTGCTATCTTACTTAAAAAAAAACAGTAACGTAGTCTTCAGAATCCCTTAACTTAGATGTTGTTACCACTCTGGTAAGTCTATTATTTGGTAACTGTGGGAACAGATTTCTTTCAACCATGTGATGTGGGTTATTATTTTGGCTAGTCATTTATGGCTCTGTTATTTGTAAATAATCACAAACATCATTTAAGTAATTGATGATTACTATCCTAGTTCATGTAAAATGTCAATAATTCAATATTTTTATAGTCCTAAGAACACGTACATTTAAACTTTGTGTAGCATCATCACTGTTCATACTTGCATGCAGTACAAAACACAAAAGCTAGAAATGTGTCTGAAAGGAGCCTCCCACAGAGCACGGGAGCCCTCCCTGGAGGGAGCCAGGCATGGAGCATGCACGTGGCTAGCCAAGGGCAGGTGTAGCCCTAGCACTACTGCCTGAATGATCCAAAGAGCAGGATTGCTCTCGAGCTACCACTGCAGGGGCAAAATGAAATTTACACTTGGCCACTGCTAGAGATTATACAGTATTTTAGAAGTCCACAATCCAAACCAGTTACTCACAGTCAGTTCTGTTTGTCAGGTAACTAATAAAAGTACCATAGACTTAAAATACATTCTGAGGTTTCACGAAAGCTGATTTGTATTCAACAGACTTCACTTTCAAAGCATGTGGCTGATTTTTTTTTTTTTTTTTTTTTTTTGCAAAACTGGGGATTGAACTCAGGCCCTTGCACTGGCCAAGGAAGCGCTTACTCCACTGAGCCACCTCTCTAGCCCCAGCATGTGCCTGATTAATCCTCGCAAGGCCCCTTTGAGGTGATAAATGATGCTGAGAGTCACCTTCCCTGGAAAAAGAGTAAAGACAGGAAAATACAAGCACAGCTGAAGTGCATGGAGGGCCGTGCTGTCCCAGTCTGCACTGCAGGGCACTCGTTTCCTGAACTTGCACCCTGCTTCTCAGATCAGGAAGCAATGCATGTTTCCGGTACAGAACAACAGAGTAGATAAAGCCTCTGCAGCAAAAGGACGTTGTTTGACCTTATAAAGCAATGAGTTTTATATCCACAAGAAAGGATTGATGTCCGCTCACAGGACACTAGATGAGGGAGAAAAGGAAGTTTTCAAAAGAGGCAAAGCAAGGTCCTGCAAGATAGCTCATCAGTCTAAAGCTCCTGCTGAGGCAAGCTTAGGCAAGCATTCAGGGAAAGGGATTCAATCGCTGCACCACATGCTGCTCCAGCCCCGGCCCTAGGGTGGGCCGAGCTGGCCACAAAATAAAATAAAATAGGCAACGGCAGGCCAAATAGCTCAGTGGATTAAAATGTCTGCAAGCAGTTGCAGGGGCCGGGTTCAATGCTGGAGCCTGCACTGCCAGCTCTACCCCCAGAGCATACTGAGACAGCAAATGAAACTGTGCATGGTGGCCCACACCTGTAATCCCAGCTCTTGGGAGGCTGTAAATTGGCGGATCACTAGGAATCCAATCTAGTAGTGAGACCCTATGTAAAAAGTTCCCAATACACATCTGTTCTTTAAACCTTTGAAATAGTATTCAGTTTTTATACATAGATATTATCTAATTTTGTAAGTACAAGTTGTGTATTCTTTATCTTAAATACATAGGACCAGAAGAATTTCAGAATTGGGATTTCTTTTTTCCAGATTTGAGGATATGCGCACACACATAATCCCACATCCTGGGACTAGACCCAAGTTGTAACACAAATCTGTTTCTCTCTCTCTCTCTCTCTCTCTCTCTCTCTCTCTCTCTCTCTCTCTCTCTCACACACACACACACACACACACACACACACACACGCACGCACGCACGCACCTTTTATACTTAGCTCAAAGGTGACTATAGACACATGTTTTAAAATGACATTATACATGAAGCAGTCTTTCTGTACCTGGAATCATGTACTGTCTGTAACCAATCACATGAGGTCAGGCGTGGACTTCTCCACTGGTGCCAGGCATCGTGTCAGGAGACCAAAGTTTCAGATTTTGGAGCATTTGAGAGGCTAGGGATACTCACTGTAAACAATAATTCAGTGCCTCCAGAAAATACACTTGTTTCATCTAAACAGTCGTACTTAGATTACTTATTAGTTATAGGCAGACTAACCTGAGTTACTTTCTGGAGCCCATGTTACATATTTCTCCTCTAGAGCTCCTATCCACTGGGAAGCCCTGGTCTAACCCCATGCCAGTGTTCTGACCATATGTTATTGGAGGAGGAATATTTTAAATGATTAATGCGAATGACACGAAGATAGCAGCATAATTAGCAAGCCCATATCAGTAATATACATGCTACAGCATCAAAAAGTCCCAAAGTAAAATCCCAAGATCATAGGAAAAAAAGCTAATGTAATGATCACTGATAACATCATAGCCTGTCTTTAGCCAATGAGCATTTAAAAATTTCAGTCTTTGGCACTTTAGTTGTGTGCTTGTCCCCAAGAGAATCTTCTTCCATGTCTCTTACCCTTTCTGCAGATTTGACACTTTTCCCTGGTGTCTACGAAGTCTGTACTACTAGCTGCTCAATTTCTTTCTTCCTGCTAATGCATACATAAATGCCCAGTTTCCTACTCTTTAGGTAAAGTTCAATTCACAGTCTTAGTCTGAGCACAGAAAGATTATTAATTTTGAATCCATTTCAACGATTAACGTCAAACCCATTGCCTTTTTACTTTGCAAATTTTACAACTATAATTGTTATAAATAAATTGTGAAATACCACCACATAGGGGCACAAAACCTCAGACCTGCTCTGATGTTCTGAGGTCCTTTTCATGGTCACACCTGTGCACTATAGCACGTTTATTTGTTTCCCATGGTGCCCTACTGCTCCAGGCCTTTCCTGAGACCCTTCTCTTTTTCTCTTCTTTCTTTTTTTATGTGGGTATTTGTCTTTTAAGCCAAGGCAGTGTTTCTCAAAGCACACTGCATAGCTCACTAGCTCACACACACATCTGCAGTATGTGTGAAAATGTCAATCTCCTCCTCGTGCCAGCAGTGGTAAGGAGCACAAATCTTATCCAACGCCTACAAGGGACATTTTATATACTTACTTGGGGGAGCTCACTGACAGTTACATAGTGACATACAATGTCCCTGGTGTTAGCACAGAAACTCCACGGGGATCCTGGTTTCCAGCTATGAAACTCTCAAACCTCAGCTATCAGCTCTGTCCTTCAGAAGGCATTGCTGTCACCACCTGCATCTGGTATTCATTGTCCATTGTGTCTCTTTTCTGGGCTTGGAGCACTTCCATTGCTCTTTACGTGTTCTTCCTTTTAAGGTTCGCTTCTGTCATTAGTGGTAACTTGCATGCATGAAGGTTTTCATCTGATTTATACAGAGCCCTGGAATATATGAAAGGCAGCATTTCCAGTAAGTGAAAGGCCACATTACTCATTTATTCCTATAGGGACCACAGTAGTTATTCCAAGGATAACTACTTGAGAGATTAATCTTGTAATTCATCATGAAATACACAAAATAAATTTTAAACTGATTATAAATATGAGAATATATACAATAGGGAGAGGAGAGAGATTTTTTTTACAAAGAAAATGGGGACTAAGGCATTAAATGAGGAAGGAGAGGGAATGGATGGAAAAAGAATTAAGCTGCATCATACACAGGTACACACCTTCAGTGGGGAGCTGAATTGTTGTGATATGATGCAAATGTGTGTAATAAAAATATGTATTATGGGGCTGGGGAAATGGCTCAGTAGAATAAGTGCTTGCCTGGCAAGTGCAAGGACCTGAGTTCAATCTCCAGTTCTGCCAAAAAAAAAAAAGCAAAAAAATGCATATTACACTAAGTGCCATGAACCAAGTTATGGATCTATTCAATAATGAATACAGTAAATATTTGTCACATACATAGAAAACAAAAGTTGATGTTCATATTTGTTTTGAGCCATTCACAAATTGGAAAGTCAAAAATTAATCCCCTTTATGGAACAATGGGATCACAATCAGATAGACAACGTGTAACCAGAGTAAAAAAGAGCCAATTTTTTAACCAAAATGAGTTCCAATTAGTATAATGGATCCTTTCATAAAAAAAGTTGGCAAAGATAAGTAAGAACAAGCAGGAGGCCCGAGGCATCATGTCCCTTCTCATATCACTGGTGAAAGAAGCTGTTTACATTGTCTTTCTGGAGAAAAGCAAGGCAAAACACATCCTAAACATTGAAAAAGGCATTAGAATGTATAAGAGCGAAGCCTGTGCTAGAAATTTTTTCAGTGCCCAAGATCTCTACAAGACCCAACAAGCAGGTTACCACTGAACTACATCTCCAACCCTGGGAATTTATTTAAATAACTTCTGTGTAAGTGTAAATATGTCTTTTTTCTTTCTTATGTATTTAGTTCAGGGTCTCACTATGTAGATGGACTTGTAGTGATCCTCCTGTATTCAGCCTCCCAAGCACTGGGATTACACGCACACATCACCACACCCAGTCTCATTTGCTGTCTCAGGGTGTCCTGGGAACAAGGCTGTCACGGCACACTAGGGATTGAAGCCCGGTCCCTGAATCTGCCTAAGCAGGCACTTTAATCTGCGAGCTATCTGGCCAACCCTGAACTTGTCTTTAAGAATGTACATAGCTACCATTTTAAATTGCATAAAACTCTAAGCAGTGTAAATATCTCCCAAGATAGGAATTTGAGTGCATTTTGATCGTTTCCCTTAGTAAAATATTTGAAAGCTTTAATATTTGTTTTTAACCAGAATGTCAAAATGGGAAAATGTTCCATATTTTCTGAGAAGAGAAAAGCAATTTCCAAATATAATGGTTTGCAATACTTTATTTTTAAAATAAGAAAAGCATTTATAAAGCAAAGTCTAGTGGTTCATACAGAAAGAATAAAGAGTAAGCAGGTGAAGGGAAGAAGGTAACTTGTCCTGATTTGGGGGGCTGTGGACATAGCTAAGTGGCTTAAGAGTCTACCTGGCAAGCACAAGGTCCTGAGTTTGATCCCTGGTACTGACCATAAAAATAAAAATAGAATGCCTTGTTTCAACTTGTCCTGGTTTTTTACATCTGTTATTACCATGTGCTGATTTGTCTACAGCTAATTCATACATCACTCATGCAAGGAAAATGATGCCAACAATACCTTATGAAAACGATAGTCCCCCTCAGTAGTTATGGCTCTTACGTATGTGGGCATGGACTAGAAAAATGAAGTGTATTCCTACTGGAAGACATGGAGGGTCAGATGTCAGTCTCCCAGAGAGAGCAGCCTGCAGGGTGACAACCGCTCCATCCTTGATCTCGCCTGGCCTTTGTGCTGAGCGTGACACCAGGCACTCTAGTGGATGTAGGAGTAACGTTGTAAGGGCAGCCTGCCCTGTGCATGGCTACATTTCTGATTCCATTTTAGGTTCAAATATTTTTCCTTTAAAGTAAGTAACTAAAACGTTTTATTTGTTCAGTATAGGAGAGTTCTGTTTTTGTGTCATGTTTTATTTCAATTTCCGAGGTGACATGATTCCTGAGCTCTCGTGTGTGTGTGTGTGTGTGTGTGTGTGTGAAGCACATCTTCGTGTGATGCAATTCCATCACCTATAAGACAATGACAAACATAAGATTGTCAGGAAGTTTAAATGGGCCATTTTAAAGATATAGAAAGCTGCGCCAAAAATTGCTCAAAATCACCAAATTGGAAGGGAGGGCCGTTTTCTCTGATCATAACATCAGAATTGAATTTACCATGTTCCAAAGTGTTTTTAAAAAACTGGAAACAGAAAATCAAAGTACGCACCTAGCAAGGAAGCAATGCCAACTTCCAGACTCATGTGTGCGTGTGTGTGCACGCGCGCGTGGACTCAGAAAATGTTGTCAAACAATGGCTTTTCTTTTATCAGACAAACACAGACGGTATGATTAATTTTCTTGTGGTTGGAAAGGAACAAATAAGCAAGGGCTGTTTGAAATTTGCAATTCATAATCTTAAGGGATGACAAAGTAACGAATCAGGGGCAAGGTTCCAAATGAAGCAGAAAAGGCTGCTGCACAGCCACGTTCCTGCCAAGAAATCCAGAAATTCAGCCATATGGGAAGGCTGCTCAGTCTTCCTCTGCTCTGTTGGAGGTGCTCGAGGAGTAGGGCAGTTCCTTCTGCCTACCCACTCTCTGCTCCTCTCTTTCTATCCAACCGCTAGCACTAATAAAAATGCTTTGTGTGATGTAAGTGATGTCTTTTGGAAACAGATTCCCATTTGTGTTTTCATTTGTACTTGGGGTTACTTTTTTTCACTTTGGCACTTTGGCACAGTTGAAGATGAAAGCATAACTGGTAACTCCAGTACTAATTGCTTCATGGAGTGAACTGATCTTTGTGTTCCCATGTGTCTTCTCTCATCTAGAAAGCAGAGATTGCTATTGCGCCTCTGACCATCACCTTGGTCCGAGAAGAGGTCATCGACTTCTCTAAGCCCTTCATGAGTCTGGGCATCTCCATCATGATCAAGAAGCCTCAGAAATCGAAACCAGGAGTGTTCTCCTTCCTGGATCCACTGGCTTATGAGATCTGGATGTGCATAGTCTTTGCCTACATCGGCGTCAGTGTGGTCTTGTTCCTCGTGAGTAGGTTCAGCCCATATGAGTGGCACACGGAAGAGCCTGAGGATGGAAAGGAGGGACCTAGTGACCAGCCTCCCAATGAGTTCGGCATCTTTAATAGCCTCTGGTTTTCCCTGGGTGCCTTCATGCAGCAAGGATGTGATATTTCTCCCAGGTTAGTTTCAAATCTCACATCCTTCACCGATTTCCCAGGAACTCTGAATGCCATACAGGAAGCTCTCTATGGGTTCTTCTCCTGCAGACTGAGCACAGTTCTAAATACAGGGTAATCTTGCAATTCCCAAGTTAACAGAAGTGCACTCCTAGCCAATTTCTGCTCAGCTGGCACAAAACGTAGATACTGTGCCACATAAAGATCAACATTCTCAGCAGAAAAGTACATATTCAATCAGGGAAACTCTCAGAAATGATTTTGTATCAGTATTGCATTCAGTGACTTCAACTGGAAACAAAGACAGCATTGCACACTTGTAGGACCAGCATTTGGGAAGGCTGAGGCAGGAGAATGCAAGCTTGAGTGAGCCTCATTCAGGCAATGTAGTGACTTAGCAAGATCTTTCTCCCTAAATTAAAAAAGAAGTAAAAAGCTGGGGATGTAGATGTTAGGGTAAACCTTCTGGGGGTTCTGCCTTCTGTAACAGAAAGAAAAAATCTAAATTGTACAAGAGGCGTTCATTTTCTTTTTGTCACGGTTTCAAAAGCAAACGTTGTTGCCATTGGTATCATTGTTGTCCTTTCTCAAAAATAAAAGTTGAACTTAATATTCAGCTCAAATACTTTAAGGGAGATTTCTGTCATGAAATTCCCTAAAAGCTGAGCCAGTGTAATCTGTACTAGATATATTGTTGTACATAAATAAGCTAAGCAGTAGGAAAAATAAAGCCTAGAGATGCTTTCTGTCCCTGGGAGTCATGGCTTCCTCCTTGTGGATATCATTACTCCATGTCTGTGTTCCCTAAAAATTAGTTTATCTCCCATTGCCAGAAAATTTCTTGACTTCTCGCACAGAGAAAGTAGCTTAAAGTATGAGAAAGCAAAGTGGTGAATTTAATTTTGATTGTGTGTTAGCATCACAATTTGCTTTTTTAAAAAGTATTATTTTTGACTGTAGAGCAGCCATGTGCTACATAAGACCCAGGAAAATGATAAATGTCCTTCAATTCCAATAACATAAGAGTCTGAGTCATTAGCTTTCAATTAAAGAAATTAGGAAGAGTCAAAGCAGATGGAGTAATGCTTTTTAAAAACCAGGATGAAAAACATCATTCACTCAAAACAAGTAAGTGTCATATATAGTAGCAAGTAGTAAGAGAGCACTTAAAATTGGAAGAATCTTGGAAAATGTGGACAATCCTTCACTTTTTTAAAAAAAGTCCTGTGTGTGTGTGTGTGTGTGTGTGTGTGATCCTGGAGATAGAACCCAAGACATTTACACTGACTTATATCCCTACCCCTTATTCATTTTTTATTTTGCAACAGAGTCTTGCTAAATCATTGAGTTGCCTAAGCTGGGTTCAATTTAAGACTCTCTTGCCTCAGCCTATGAAACACTAAGAGTATAAACATGACATTTTTTTAAAAACCTGAAAACAATTTGCTACTAGAATTTAAAATATTTTTATGGTCTCAATGAGTGAAATCACTACTAAAATTCCCTGTATCTTTTAGTCTCTGGTTTTAAATTTTCTTCTGTATCCACACTCATTTTTGATAGTCAGAGAGAGAATGAAGGAAGAAGATTTTTGTACCAGTAGAGAAAGCTACTCTCTGACATAGATTAGCTCACTCTCTACTCATCTCAGAAATCGAATCTCAAATGCACAGATGTCCTGACCTGTGGTCACTCTGAAACCAGTCCTAAGCCCGGTCTTATCCAGCCTTGTGTGAGCTTGGCCTCCTTCACACTGGCAGGGCTCCCACTGAAGCTTTAAACAACATCCCTCCCACAGAAGGGGAGGACCATAAATTGCTGTTACTGTGGCTATTTTATGTACATCTCAGAGATGCCACCTACACTATAACTCTGTGTTTTATCTCATCAACCCTAGGCTGCAAGCTAATTTCAGAAAGGCTGACGTATAAGGGAGAGAGGCTGTTAATGAATTTAAGAAAGTGTTCCTCTTCTCTCCCTGAAGGAAACGCATTAAGTTCCAGATTTCCACTAATTAAACAATAAATAGAAAAAGGTCTCCATATTTTCAGTGGCACATATATTCAGTATTACATAAAAGATATGAGGTCACACAAAAACATTGAAATCTTTCTTGAGTAGATTGTCAAAAAACAAAAAATGATGCTTGCAATTGTTATTTTTAAGACTGCTTGGTGAAATTGACATTTCTGCTTTTGGTACATTGGTTAGAGAAAGAAAACTGTGATTACCGCGTTCATGTTTAGATCCCTCTCAGGTCGGATTGTTGGAGGCGTCTGGTGGTTCTTTACCCTCATCATTATATCATCTTACACTGCGAACTTGGCTGCTTTCCTGACGGTTGAGCGGATGGTCTCCCCCATAGAGAGCGCGGAAGACCTGGCCAAACAGACAGAAATCGCCTACGGAACCCTGGATTCAGGATCAACGAAAGAATTCTTTAGAGTAAGTTAAGGGAAAAACTCATGATGATATATGTCCCTAATTTTGAAAGTCAGGCTATCTTTTTGGAGAATCGCACAACGTTAGCCTTTATAGACTCTGTACACGTGATGGTAAAGGCTCTGTTGAATGCTTGTCCTTGATGATCATGTTCATTTAAAAAGCTAGTCGGTTGATTCACACTGCAGCAGGAGCCCTCTGATGAATCATAACAGAGGGAAGGTAACTCCAGCAGCCTGCGGGTGTAGTTGGTCCAAAACTTTCCAGCATCAGCACTATGGCAATACCAGACTGGACTTGATCGGATTGATGTTTGCTTTGGGCCTAAGAGTACAAAGGGAAAGTGCGTTCTACTGGTTGTATTAGTACATGTTTCTAGTACATAGCGTTTCCACTCCATGTAAGGAACTGTTTCATCCACCTAATACACCTCAATTTCTTTTCCTTCCTTTCTCTCCCTTTCATCTCCCCTCTGTCCACCTGTTTATCTTTCTTTTAGCTCCCTCCCTCCTTCCCTCCTTCCCTTTCTCCCTCCCTTCCTTCCTTCCTTCCTTCCTTCCTTCCTTCCTTCCTTCCTTCCTGTGTATATTTCCAGAACACGATGTCTACACTCCTATGTGGAGTTGGTACCTGCATGCACCACACCCCAGTTCTTTTTCCATCTTCTTTCCCTCCCTTTTCTCACCCTCCCTCTTTTCCTGATTCCCCTCTACCTTGAAAAAGATCTGTTATTTCCTCTTATATATCCTTTGCTCTATGCTCTGGGCTTCTGCATCCATTTTCCTGTGTATGTGTCAAATCCATCCTTATTTTCTGCAGTATAATCCACTCTGTGTAAATACTCCATTTTCTTCATCCATTCCTCCATTAAGGGACATGTAGGCTGCCTTCAAGATTTAGCTATCATGAGCTGTGCTTCTCAGAACCTGCACATGCCTGTAGTGTGACATCATCAAGCCCTTTAGGAATATTCCTAGAAGCTAAGTGTCTGTGTCAAATGTAATTTCTAGTCTTAGTTTTTGAGGAATCTCCATACTGACCTCCACTGTGTCTGTGCACTAGCCTACATTCCCAGCCGCAGGAAGGAGGCCTCCTTTTCCCCTGCACCCTTCCTAACATTCATTATTACTTGATTTCTCAGTAATAGCCACTGTTTCTGACAAGATGCAATCTCAGGGCTGTTGTACTTCACTTTTCTCAAATGACCAGTGATGTTGAGCATTTCTTGTGTACTTATTGATCATTTGTACTTTTTCCTTAAATGTCTATTCATTTCACTTGCCCATTTTTATAGTGGGCCTTTTATTAAAGGGTTCTAACATTATTGAGTTTTCTGTTTATTCTACATATTAGTCCTCAGGGCTGGTGAGATAGCTCAGCAGACTAAGGGGCCAGGGTTCAATCCCTGGCACCACATGCCATGCTGGCCCCACGCCTGGGGCACACTGAGCCTATGACCCAGTCTGGGCATGGTGGCACACACCTGTGATCCCAGCACTGTTGAGTCTGAAAACAGGAGGATCATGATTAGTTCAAGCTGTATAGTGAGACCCTGAACACACACACACACACACACACACACACACACACACACACAACCTAGATATTAGTCCTTTGAGGAATAGCTGCCTCGTTTTTTGTCCCACTCTGCCACTTGCCTCTTCTCTCCTGGTTGCCTCCCACGCTGGGCTGCCATCCTGTACTGTGATGTTTCTGAGCACTACAGCATTTCCTGTGGGGCCAGGCTCTGCTCAGAAAGTCCCCATATACATCTAGGACCTCAGAATCTTAACTACTGATCCTGCTACTTTCATGAGTTACACTATTCTGTAAAATGTGTTTATTGATTATTTTCAGAGAAACATAGTTGCTTTCTCCTAGGGGGACACCAGTAAGAATGTCAGTTTTAGGTGTCTGTGTAAGAGACCGCATGATACTTCACTTGTGTTGATTCTCTGCTTTGTGGACAAAGATGTTCACACTGATAAAGTTGCACCACAGAGCTAGGTAGAGTCCTTGAGCCTTTCCATAAGTATGGCACTAGTCTTTGTTGTTGGGATTATTGTTGTCGTTGTTTTCAGTTGTTTGATCCACTACTTGGTTGAAATTTTTGACTGGTGAGCATGTTTTCTATTTTGGTTATCTTTTAAGCCAGAGATACACACATGATAATAGCTGGTCAGAGAAAAGAGTGCAGAACTGAAAACTGGAAAAGTAGTCAGAGATATTTTCATAAGTTTGAAGTAGATGATGGTGAACACATTTTTATATTGGGAATCAATAGGCTAAAAACTAGAATATTCTTTGGTTTAGAAGACATAACATATTTCACTATTTCCTAGGTTTTCATGCAAAACTACTGGTTGTTCAATATTCATACTTATATACAATATTTTAGATTACATTTTCACTTTAAATATATACATCCATTTATAATTTTCTTACTCATTTTGAAAAGTAAAAACAACTCCTTAAACCAGTTTGAAATTTTATGTTCTTAAATTTTCGTAAGATGTCCTTTTTTAAAAATGATTTGAGGGTCCAACTAGATGGCTCAGTAGATTAAGCACTTCCCTGGCAAGTGCAAGGGCCTGAGTTCAATCCCCAGTTCTGCCAAAAAAAAAATTAAAAATTTTAAAAAAATAAAAATGATTTGATTTTAATATACTACAGATGTTTACATGAACTAAATCAAGAAAAAATTGCTCAGAAATTCATTTGAACACATTCTTTGGCATTGCTTAAAAAAGAAATCAATGAGCAACATAGTTGTCTATAATTTGGAACACTGTTAGTATATATAACTTTGCCTGTAATTTGTAGTATATATAACTATGTCTAAACTTTTTAAAATATTTGTAGATATTTCTAAAATTCTGTCATGACAGCAGATTTTATTAACAATAGTCTCCAAAAATGGCAATTCACCAAAACTTTAACTCAGTAAGCATAGTCTCATCTCCACACTTAATGGAAGCATAATACTGTAATCCATTCTAATGTAATTTCAGTACATAGCTGCTTCCATCCAGAAATAAATAGGCAAAATTTACTGATTTTTACCTAGAAACTGTTCTGTGGATGTATCCAAATAAAATGCAAGGTTTCACTATCACTTGCATTGCTGAGAAATGATGACTGTTTATCATGTAATAAAGGAAATATTCTCAAGCTTATCATTCTGCCTTATGCGATAAAGAAAGACATGTCATGTTGGCTCCCTAAAAATATTTAAGAAATAACTCACCGTGAAGCTGTTTAATATGAAGCAATGCTGAAAATATGTATTTCTAAGCTTTATAAAGTTTTTGAAAAGCTCTTGAAATTCACAGAGCTGGTGAGGCAGAGAGGAGAAGACATTGATAAGAAACATGATAAAAGCTGCTTCCTAAATTTAAAATCTTGGGCAGGCCAAATAGCTCAGCGGATTAAATCACCTGCTTAGGCAGATTCAGGGGCAGGGAGTTTGGTCCCCAGCCTGTTATGCTGGTCTCGCTCCCGGGGTGCCCTGAGATGGTGATTGAGACTGGACATGGTGGCGCACACCTGTAATGCCAGCCCTTGGGAGGCTGTCACTACAAGTCTGGTTTACACAGTGAGACCCTGTAGACCCTGTCTTAAACACAAAAAACAATAATAAATAATAAATAAAATAAATTTAGAGTCTAACGTACAAACTCTACAAGCACCAGGCATTGTTTCCTTTCTCTCCCATTCAGATTCAGTTTTCAAATTGGGAGATTTTTGTAAGTAGAGGTGTTTATTGTTGCAGAACTCTCTGAGCCCAAATGAGGCAAGAGTATAATTTTCCTTGGCAGTATACTTTCAGGAATGCATACATTTGGGTTTTCTGATAAAAATCTCATTCATTTCCTACCTGATTTTGCCCTCTCCTTTCTCATACATGATGACCTGGTTTAACTAAACCATTTGTCTGATGGGGTGATGAAACCGGGTATTTTTGTGTTTGTCAAAGATGTTTTCTTGGAAGAGCACAGTAGTGGCACTTCTGACAGCTCCACTAAGCTGACTCAGGCAGTGACCTATACTCAGCACTTCAAGAAACATTGTGGTTATAATAAAATGAAAACAACAAGTAGGCCATCGGAGGAAATTACATCTGGATTCAACTGTGCGTTGGTTTTTGCCCCGTTATGAAACTTGATATGCTTCATGTTCTGCGTGTCTTGTTAAACACAAGCACCACAGTCATTTAAGGAATGTCTGTACTTGTCACTTAATGACAGCCTTGCTACCTAGGAACTTTTCCATTATACACCTGACTCAGCCACCCTGACTTTCATTTCAATGCAGATTTTATCTTGTGCCTGTTCCAGTCATCAGTGAACTCATCAATGCACAGCGGAGGTGGATTGCCATCTCAGGGTTTAGCATATTACCAAATAACACACCAATGAGCTCTCTAGAAAGAGCTCTGGTCTTGTTGCCTAAGCTGCTGACAGAAAACAGAACTCACCTGGTAGCAATGGAAGCATTAACTAAAATGTGTGCTATTTATTTATAGTTTCTTTTGAAAGCGTATATAGGAGAATAGTTTATTTTTTGAGACATTAAAAGAGTAGTGTGGATTTTTTTGGGTTTTTTTGTTTGTTTTTTGGAGGAACCGGGGACTGAACTCAGGCCCTTGCACTTACCAGGCAAGCGCTTATCCTACCGAGCCATCTCCCTGACCCCTAGCACAGTTTTTAAACTCCAAGAAATGTTTTAAATAATAAAATATATTTTAAGTTAACACTTTTTGATCTTTTAAGTTGCACAATAAATATAACTCAAAGAGTTCAGAGGATAATTTTCTAACTGCAAAAAATTATGACTTTTATTATCTTTGCTTGTTTCCTAGAGCATCTTTACTTCTCTCACTTGATTTTTGCACACATACTATACCAGAGTTGAAAACTGTAGGGCCTTAAGAATTCCTTTGTCGTTGTTTTTATGAGCTCTCCAGGTCTGCAGGAGCTGCCTCCTTATAGCCAGTCTTATCAAATGTGCAGACTTAGGCAGTCTTAATGAAGAGTAGATAATCGCTTGCCTCACCCAACCGAGCACTGTCTGGTGGGCTTGCACAGGAAGCATAGAGACGGCTTTCAGTACTTCCCCCTTGATGCCTTCCACGCCTTTCCCACGTGTAAATGGCCCCATCCGGGTTGCACTGTGTCCCTTGAAAGCAGAATCAGAATTTGAAAATGTTAACATGTGGCCAAACCAAACTGATTTTTTTTCCTCAAAGAAATGATTTTTTCATTTCAATTCTTTCATCTCTTGACACTGAGATTCAGTTCCACAGCTTCTGCTGTGCCTAAGGCCTCCTAAATTCAGCATAACTACTCTATGAATTTCTCTGTCTTTTGCCTTTTAAAAAGACTGAACCAATTCTTTTGTGTTTAAGTTATGCACAATTCAATATAGTTGAACAAATATACTTATATTCCTCACATTGGTACTACAATATAGAAATGGAGGAGTTTTTTCATTTATGTATTTGGTACAGGGTCTCACTATGCAGCTCAATCTCATGGTGATCCTCCTGTTTTCAACCTCCTCAGTGCTGGGATTACAAGCATGAGCCACCACTCCTGGACTCTTTGCCAGCTCAGAGCACCCCTGGGGTGGGGCTGGAATAGCATGAAGGACCAGGGATCAAGCCATGGTCCCTGAGCTTGCCAAAGCAGGCACTTAGTCCACTGAGCTATCTTGCTGGCCAAGAAATGGACTCTTAAAATTTATCAATGGCCTACAAATACTAAGCTATAAAAATACCTTTTTCCATTTGCTGTGTTAGTTTTGATTTGACTATTCTCTTTTTTTAGTACTTATAGTGATTTTAATTTTTTCTGCTTTTTTAATATTATACATAGTAGAATCTACAACACATGTGAGACCTTATACCTTTTGGATTGAAACTCAAGTTATAAATATATAATGAGTTAGTATATGTCTAAAAGATTCATTAGCAGTTACCTGACTTTAATATCATCACAATTGATACATAAGAAAAATCTTTTATCATATGATCCAGAAAATTAATATCTTTGAGAAGTCATTGCATAGTTAAAGAATTGATTTTCCTGAAATGGAACTCTGCTTTTATATATCTTTCAAAAAAGAGACATGAGAAGAATTTATCAGAGGTAGATGTAGTGATACACTTCAGGTCAGAGTTGAGCTGCTCTGAGAGATGAAGCACTATAACTCTGCTTTTAGAGTGGATGAAAGGGCACCTGACCTTGTGGCCTCCCTTGTGGAGCCTGTGGCCAAGATTCTGAATCCTTCCTTTGTCTGGGGAGCATGGAAAATCTTCACAACAGAACCTTGGCAATTAAAGTTGAATTGAGCCTGGTATTAACATACAGTCTCCTAATGTAAGGATCTCTGTAGCCAGGAGTCAACTAAACACACACGTGCATGCATCACATTTGTATTATGAGATATGTTTCAAGTGTTCCTAGCGTTAAAACATTTCATAAGACAATAACTCTGCATTTTATCATTGGTTTTTAAATTAAGCCATTGGCTGTGGTGAAGCTCATTGCAAGAGGCCCAGGCTTCCTTAAATGTCTGCCATTTCAGTGATTTTCTTAAATAGTTTTAAAAGACAGCTTTTCAGTTATTAAGAAATAATGTTGGGTTATTACTATGTTATTATAGAACAAGCAGGAATTAGAGGGCAGTGGAAGGAGATTAAAAACCTTTCTTCTCATCTTGGTTCAGTCAATATTAACATGTTGTTCTCTTTTTTCCTGTATTTAATTTTATTTTCATTTCCTCCAGAGATCAAAAATAGCAGTGTATGAAAAGATGTGGACCTACATGCGATCAGCAGAGCCATCGGTGTTCACTAGGACTACAGCGGAGGGAGTAGCTCGTGTCCGCAAATCCAAGGGCAAATTTGCTTTTCTTCTGGAGTCCACTATGAATGAATACATTGAGCAGCGAAAGCCATGTGACACGATGAAAGTGGGAGGAAATCTGGATTCGAAAGGCTATGGAGTAGCAACGCCCAAGGGTTCCTCATTAAGGTGGGTGGAATAGTATAACAATATAACATGTGTTGTTATAGTATTCCACCTTCCCTGATGTCCCCGAGAGAATTATTTTCTTTTGTGTGTGAACATGGTATGTTTGTTTGTTTGCTTGTTTTCTTTTATCCATTTCATATTTTTTGGTCAACAATCAGGTAATTTTTTTAAATTTTGAAGTAATCATAGTTGATATAAATCTTTGAAGGCCATATAAAAACCAACTGGTTGAACACTAGCTGCTTCCAGCAGGCCTAAAATATGGGTAGCACATGCTTAAATAGTGCATCAATTTTTTCCTGACCACCACATCTACGCTCTTTGTGTTAGTGATAATCTTATATTTTAACATTATTTTTTAATTATGCCTGGCTGCTAGTTTCAGAGTAAGAAAGGATCAACTGCTTCCAAGCAAACCACTTTGTTTTCCATTTCAGTGTTTTATTTGCTACGGCATCATTCTGTTTTAGAGTATCTAGAGGCAGTGTTGCATTAACTTTTGAAATCACCTGTGTTGATAAAAATAACCCCAGTCGAAGTGGAAGACAGGCTCTAGTTTTATAGTCTTTACTCAGGCCACACTCCTGCCTGTTTTGAAGGGAGTATGGTGTAAGTAATATCTGTAAAATTAGATCCAAGACAATTCAAGTATGTTTTCAAATAGATCCTGAAATGTGGTTTAGAAGTGAAACACTCCTCGTTGGGTTAAAAGTGAGGCTCATTCTTATGGAAATATTGGTTAAATCTGCCCTTTTCATCCTTTTGGTCCTGGACATAGAAAATGCACATGTTTGTGTCCAGGAGGCAGAATTTCCTATTTTCCTTAAGCAATAAAGGCTGCAGTTGAATGGATGGGACCAGAGCCCATCGCAAGTGGTGACCAAAAGATAAGCCTGGTCTCAGAGCTGCTTAGGAGAGGTGCACACAGAGAACAGATTCCCGAGGAACTCAGAATCTTTGCTAAAGGACTTAACCAAGAACCTGGTCTTGAAAAATGATCTCTCTGGTAAGCCATTGAACAATGAAGGTAATGAGACTTGCATTGTTGTCCAGAATGAAGGAAAGCAAGATACGTATCACGTGATTGTTTTTATTGCTTTCAAAAAGGGAACTGTGATGTGATTTGAGATGTATGTTGGGTGGGGAAGGAATGAAGAGCTATAGAGAAACAAATTCTGGTATGAAAAGGGTCATGTTAAAGCAACATGCATTTGCAAGCGGTGCTGTGATAACTAGTGGGGCTTTACAGTATGCTGTAAAACAGACAATTTTAAAAGGAGACTGGGAAAACTAGCTAGTAAAGACTAGATGATGGTGGATTTTGGCAGTCTTTTTCTGATTTATTAGAACTCACATCCCATAAGAAAAGAGAAGAAATATGGGTGAGAAATCCAAACTAATAAATTAGACAGCAGAGAATTCGACCCCAAAAGATTTTGATCATTAAAAAACATAAAGTGGGCCAGGGAGACAGCTAAGTGGCGTAAGTGCCTGCCTGGCAAGGGCAAGGTCCCGAGTTCAATCCCTAAGTACCATAAAAAGGAAAGAAAGAAAGACAGAATGAGAGAGGAAGGAAGGAAGGAAGGAAGGAAGGAAGGAAGGAAGGAAGGAAGGAAGGAAGGAAGGAAGGAAGGAAGGAAGGAAACCCTGCACAAAAAAACTTTAATAAAAAAGAATGAAAGAAAAATTTTTAAAAAACCAAAACTTAAACCGGCATCAGGATATTCAGTTTTTATACCTTGCACAATACAGTAATGAAAAATACATAATTTCACTGTGATCAGTTAGCAAATAAACTTCTGTTGAACTAGTAGCTAGCAGAGTACCTTCATGTAAATAATTTAAGTGAAATAGAAGGGATGGAAGCAATGATGGCCGATATGGAGATCAGTGTTCAGTCTATTGATTACATTCACTGGATGTCTCTCTTGCCCTTAATTAATTCTCTGTGGATGTAGCTGCCTTGTCCTCTGTCTTGTGTCTACAGATAAAGTCAAGCTCCAGAAACTGAATTTGGCCTAAGATATTGGTACATCTGACTCCCATTGATGGCAAGAGAGTTGCTCTTAAATGTGCCACTTTGTCAAATCCACACTACAGGGATTGTTTGGGGAGACGGTGAAGGGCTTCATCTGTCTAGCACTGTATAATAATCAGCCATTGGCTTCCCCCTCTTTTCCTGTCCTTCTCTTCATCTTGTTAATGAGGCAATTGTTAAACTCGGCTTCCTGGAAGGAGAGTTTGTTTATGTACTTTGTTTTGTATATACCACAGTTTCCTGCACAAGCTGGCCCCTGCATGCCAAAACCACAGTATTTTGTACTGTTTCTGTGAACATTCAAAGGACACTGCAGGCTAACTGGCATATACCTTCCCTCTGTCTCCATGCTCCCCCAGCCCCAGCCATTTAAGCATGACGCTCATTCAATTAAATGCTCTTTCTTACCATCCTAGGATTCTTGTTCAAAAGAGACCAGCTAATACAGACAAGAACAAATAGGCACCTTCTGCATAAATTTTGCAATTTATAGAAGCTGGTTCAAGAATTAACAGAACAAGTTAATTCTGTTCATTAGAGTGAGCCACAGAGGGTGTAGCCACATAAAGTATTTTTTTTTCTTTTTTATGTACAGAGACTACAGGGTCTCACTATATAATCAGTCTTGTAGTGATCCTCCTGTTTTCAGCCTTCCAAGTGCTGGGATTACAGGCGCATACCACCATGCCCAGTCTCAGCCAGGGTCTCAGAGCTCCCCAGGGGCAGGGCTGGCACAGCAAGCAGGGGATCGAATCCCAGGCCCTGAGCCTTGAATATCTTTGAAACCTGTCTTGATTTGGATCACTGGAGACCTAAATCTATTTTCCTGTAAGTTCTTTGCCTAACCAGCTCTTTAGATTAATTGCTCTAGATGTGGTAAGAGACATCAATTTCATTGTCACCAACTACACCTTTCTCACAAACACCATGGTTTAGAGTCTTTAAGCAATGGGAGAATTTAAGAAACAGAAAGAAAACAACAATCTTTCCTTCTGTGCAAGCTTCACCAACGAGTAGCAATGTTCCTTTGATCAAGGGAGTTCTAAATGTTCAAGTCTTGCTGTTCATTGAAAATTCCTCAATAAATGTCACAGTAAGTAGGCAGAGTATGGTATATAATGAGGATGGAAGTGCAGAACTTTGCTACAGACTTTAAAGCAATTGTACTTAGGATTATCACAGAGATTGCATCTGTGGCAGGGCTTAAATACATAGCACAACAGTAACAAATGGTACACACTTCTATGGTAAAGAGTGATTTAGAGATATTTGTAGTGCAGAGGCTATTTGAGACTAGTGTTGACTAGATATATAGCCAGAAATTTTAGGACCATTGGGCTATAAGTTATACAAGGCTAATGCCTGTGAAATTATTGGTGTGTTGTACTTCTACATAGATCTTTTCCAAGGTTGAGGTGAAAGATCAATGCAAAATGTGTGGATCTTTTTGTTTTTCCTGAAGTTTCTTTCCATGGGAAGAGTGCTAGATGTACTTCTGTCAATGCTATGGCTTCCATCTCATCCCATTTTCATTACCCTTAACAATCCCAAGCAGTTCTGAAAGGCTCTTCCCAGCTGATAAATTTGTATAATTGCTTTTAAAATATACACTTCAGGTGGTAATATAATGAAATATAAAGTTTAGACGAGAGAGGAGTATTTTGACTTTACTATTAATACTATCAAACACTATCAGCTTTATTACATCAATTTTCAATGGTAGAGAGACTGCACACACATTAGTTTTTATAAAGTTATATATTTTGGTACCAAAATATGATAGATGCTACTAAATTTTATATGCCCTACTAATTATTAGTCTATTCATATTACAGTAGAATAAATAAATCTATTAGAAGTTGCTTAGAATGAATAATTTGGTTAATATAGATTGTCCAGTATTTTAGACGGGAAGATTACTTTTAAAATAGGAATCTCAACATTCAACATCTGTGAATGTCTTCATGAGACAGGGCAGTGGGTTTCCTCTGAGCACATATCCTGGCTCTTGTAAGGCCTGAATGCTTTAATTTTTTATTATTCACCATGATAATTCCCATGCAAAGTGCCTTTCTGAAAGTTGTTTAAGGGTCCCTCTCAAAGAAGACAAATATTATCGCCCAAGAAGGTTTTGAAGGAGAGTAGCTGCAGTAGAACTTATCCCAGCTGGTGAGCTCTGGAGGAAAGGAGCCTCAGTTGTTCTTGACATCCCATTTGCAAAACTCCTGCCTCAGGAACTGACCCTTTGGAACCAGGGCTGTCATGGTTCTTTCCCAACAAGCAACTCAGAGCCTTACAGCAGTACAGTGTGCGTGTGTATGTGTAATGTAATCAGGAAAGGGAAGTCAAATGCTACACCGCTCGTTAGACTGTTCTTTCAGTACTGAACAAAACCACTGGCCTCCCAGGCAGCCCACATCAACATCTCTTTTAGGATGAGTAGAGTTCTCTGTAAGCCCAATTTTACTTCTTCCACTTGGGTTATTTGGTACAGCAGAAATATTAAAATTTCTATTCAAGTTCATATATGAATAGTGTAGTGTCCTAAAGAGCCATTTTGCCATGTGCAACTTGTGTACTTAGTCATAGGTTTGGGTGTACTTTGAAGTTTTAGAGAAATGGAGTTTGAGGGCTGGAGAATAGCTCAGTGGACTGAAAACCTGCTTAGGCAAGCACAGGGACCAGGATTCGATCCTGGCACCACATGCTGTGCTAGCTCTACCCTAGGGCACACTGAGCCAGCCATCAAGTCTGGGAGTGCTGTCACACACTGCAATCCCAGCACAGGGGAGGCTGAATGCAGGAGGTTCACTATGAGTTCAAGCTGTGTAGTGAGACCCTGCAACAAATACATGAAAGAAAAAAAGAAAGAAGAAAGAAAGAAAGAAAGAAAGAAAGAAAGAAAGAAAGAAAGAAAGAAAGAAAGAAAGAAAGAAAGGGTTTATTGGACATTGTGTATGAGAATAAAGATATATAAGCCATATTTAGAAAATTAGAAGCAAGTCAACTTTCATTACTTAATGTAGACACTAAAAGAATTAAAAGTACAGAAACATGGGCCTATGTACTTGTTGATTACTCAGCATTACTTGGCCTCAAATGGATGGACTTTGATGTCTTCCAGAAACAAGTTGCAGTAAATTGGTACAAAATTTTTATTATATTAATCATTAGGGAAAGAAATGTTTATTATTATCTTTTATAGCTGGGCGTGGTGGTGCACGCCTGTAATCCCAGCACTTGGGAGGCTGAGACAGGAGGATTGTTGTGAGTTCAAGACCAGCCTAAGCTACAAAGTGAGCTTAAGGCCAGCCTGAACTGCACAGTGAGACCCTGTCTCAAAAAGACAAAAATAAATAAATAAAAAATAAATAAAAATGGCATATAGCCGGGCATGGTGGTGCACGCCTGTAATCCCAGCACTCAGGAGGCTGAGGCAGGAGGATTGTTGTGAGTTCGAGACCAGCCTGAGCTACAAAATGAACCTAAGGCCAGCCTGAACTGCCTAGTGAGACCCTGTTTCAAAAAAAGACAAAAATAAATAAATAAATAAATAAATAAATAATAAATATAAGTAAATAAATAAAAATGGCATATAGCCAGGTGTAGTGGCTCACATCAGTAATCCCAGCATTTGAGAGGCTGAGGCAGAAAGATTACCACAAATTCAAGGTCAGCTTTGGCTGTATAATGAGTACAAAGCAATTCTGAATTACACAGTGAGAGCCTACCCAAGAATAAACAAACAAAAGTAAAGCCATCACAGATAGTTATGTGTTCCCATTATAGTTTGAATATAATTCAAACTAGGCTAGATTATAGCCTAGATAATCTAGGCTAGAGATTATACAAGCACAGAAAAGTCACACACCTTAACCCACATATACACAGATACAGATACACACAAATCCCCCTTATGGTGCTATGTGTAACCTGCTACCCAATGGTGATTAGAGATGATGTGTGAGTGATTACCAATTATTTTTCTGTCACACTCCGAGCTGTCAAATACTGAAGATCCCGATGTTACATAGGTCCCGGGAAACAGTAGTTGTACAATATAATCCATATACTTTTATTCTTTTCTTTCTGGATGTTGAGTGCAATAAAAAGTATAAAACTTTAAATAGCATTTGACGTCCCAATTTTTAATCCAATTGTTTCTGGTAAATTTTTATGATAAAACTTATAGGACACACAAAGAGAAAATACTGTTTTTTTTTCTGCATACCTCTACTACTTGTCAGACATTAAATATACATTGTTGCCTTTTTCTCCCCTCATCCCAAATAATGGTGAACTAATTTGCCTTCAATCATTTGACAAATAACTCAGTAAATGGCTGCTGGGTCCCAGCTGGGAAGTTCAGGTAGTTGTAATTTGTTCACTTTTGGAGTGCTTTGGCAGTCCCAAGTAGAAGACATCAAGTTGAAAAGCTTCTCAATTCAATGCTAGCTTTTAAGCCTTACAATACTCCAC
Organism: Ctenomys sociabilis; assembly: GCA_004027165.1. Taxonomy (NCBI): domain Eukaryota; kingdom Metazoa; phylum Chordata; class Mammalia; order Rodentia; family Ctenomyidae; genus Ctenomys; species Ctenomys sociabilis. The sequence continues at coordinate 35,887 of PVKA01007687.1, forward strand.
TTAGAAGCTGCATTTTAGTAACTCTGCTGAGTCAATGGGAAAAAATGTGCCCATTTTAGTTTCTACCGCTTTAAGAAGGATAAATTTAATAAGATAAAATTGTGACAGAAGAAGCTTAGCAGTTTATTTTTGCCTTAACCAATTGATACAACAAAAATTCTAAGACTGCCTCCCAATTCTGATAGGCTAAGGGAAGCCAGAATTCCAGGCTGTTGCTCTTTTGATCCAGCCAGTTGCTTCAAAGACAAGTCCTGTAAAATATGAAGAATACCCAAAAAAGACTATGTGTATCTTATGCAATTCAAGTTACTTGGGTGACAACACAACTCATATGAGTAGAGAACGTATGGCGGCTAGGTGAGGTGTCCTTGACCTCCCTAGGCCAAGTGTATTTTAAAAACATAAAAGTGCATCTAAGACCAAAGCTCATAATGGGATCCATAATAAATACACCGAAGATCTCTGGATAAATTTACCCCTATCCTTGCAGCATATTCAAGTATTCTGACAAGGAACCATACAGGTTCTAAAGTGCATCACGCATCTTTACAGATCACCCCACTTCGTGGGAAGGTCTCCAGCTACAATAGCTCCCATCTAGTGGTTAAAATGAAGCATGGGAAGGGCAAAGAAAATGTGTAGGGTCCACTTTTCAGTAGTGGTGAATGGGAACATTCTCTGGAATGCAAACTATAAAACAGTGAACTAGGGAAGACCTCCCCTAGGGTTCTTGCAATGCTAAGGTCTAGAAGCACACAACTAAAACACTCTAGAAAGAGAATAAGCAAGTGAAAGCAAAATGTCGAAAAAGATCTCATGAAAGGATAGGACTTCCAAAGACATCATGAAAGAGAAATTTACAGTGAAGTTGGAACCCTAGAACCATTATTTCATGGAATCCTGGGATTCCAGGACACTTGGAATCCTTGAGCCAGGAAAAGAGGGAAAGCAGTATGTGTTAGGGTGCCTGGAGCAGTTGTTTTATACTGAACTATTACCAAATGTGTGAATGAGTTGCTTACACTTAAGGTTTAACTTCAGAACAAACATCTTGCACCAGAGAAATTATCCACATGAGACTCAGCATCCCCAAGGTCATCTGGCAAGAATGAGTTGACACAGTGTGCAGGTGAGGAGACTCTGTGCTCCCATAACAAAAAAAAATGCTAAGGCCTAATATAACGTCACCAAGAGGAGCCATTTAGGTCAATGGCAAGGCCTTACTGTGTACAAGGGTTTGGGGTGCAGAGACCAGAGCCTGCTCACTGTGACACAATGTGCTTCAATAGCTTTTCTTTGCCATCGAATTCACCTCTATTCCCTCACACCCAGCATTCTCAAAAAAAAAGAAAAAAAAAGATTTAAATTCTCAAAGAAAAAGTGTTTGTTCCTGTGGTGCATAGTGATAGTTTCTATCACATTAACAAGACATACTTGAAGGGCTGGGGAATTAGCTCAGTAGAGTAGTGCTTGCTTGGCAAGCAAAAGGTCCTGCATTCAATCACCAGTACTGAAAAAAATAAAGCCATGCTTGAGTCCTTTTAATAATGTTACAATGGCTAAATAAATGTGTCAGGTTACTTTTCTCCACTATAGGACTTCACAATCTAGGATTATAACTACTGTACCTAGTGAATGTTCTTGAAGTTAACAGTTATTAACTTATCTGTATTTGCATTAGAAGGACCATTAATTTATCCTCAAAACAGCAGCAGAGATCAAATGACAAGTTTTGTGTGGTTCTCAGGACTTGCCTTCCTACTCAAAGAGGACAGCCTAGAAACCTCAGCACAGGCTGCGCAGAGATCGTAACTTCCAGAACTCATACAACTCTACAGTTTGGCAAGAGGAAATACATTGCAATCATGCTGCAGTAGATTTCTTCCTCTCCCTACCTCAGGCCACTCTTAGATAAGCATAGTGGTAGGCCAAGGAAGGACTGAAAGAAGTTAGTAAAAAGTATTTGCTATAGTTAGATACATGAACAGTACTTTACACACACATACACACATGCATAATTGTACACAGATGGCTTTGGGAGAGGGATGGTGAGTCATGTCTACCTTGAATCTCCAAAATTCCTAGAGTAAAGTACTCTACAGTTCACTTTATTCTGAACATTGTCCAGTCTTTAGTAGAATTCTATTCCATGTCACTTTAATGCAGTCTTATAGTCTTATGTTAATGATCAACACCTTTATCAGTTCATAAAAGCATAATGGTTTTCTCCACAAATTAAAATATTAGGAAGAGTGACTAACCCAAGTCCCTACAGGAAGAGTCACTGTTTTGTATTCAGGCCACTTGCTACATGCCTCACTTCCCTATTTGATCCAGATTTGATCAACTTTACCTGAGCACTTATGCTCGTATTCTCATTGGTGAGCCATAGTTTTGTCCCACCTCATGCGTGAGTTTCCATGTTTTACACCTTAGACCCACCTCACCTTGTGGTTTTGCTCTGTAGAAATCCCTAGAAAAAGCAGGGTCCTTGGCAACCCTCTTGGGTCCCCTTCTGTCCCTCTCTGACAGAAGCTTTCTTTCCTCAATAAATAAATTCTGTTCCTAATTTAAAAAAATAGAATATACCCATTTTTCTCAGTATAGAAGTCACAAGGAAAATCATTCACAACTTCTAGCAATAGTATCAACCAAGATAGGGCTAGATTAATAATTCGTACTTATGAAAAGGTAGATAAAATAATTTGGCAGTTATTTAGAATGAGCTAGAAAATAGTAATGACTGGTTTAGTATTATATTCTACCATGATTTAACTGGAAATGAGAAACTGTGGCCCATGTATGTCAAGTCTAATTCCCCCCACCAAAAACAGCTCTATAGTTCCATTTTTCAGGATGAAATTACTTCTGAGATAACTTTACCACACATATACAGTATCATTCACATTTGGCTATACTTAACTAGCAAATCACTATTAAACTTTACAAAATACCTAGCCATGGCTTTGAGCCTTATTAGAAACAGATGTTATAGTGATTTAAAGACTAAATAATAACTAAGTTTTAAATAATAACTAAAGAAATAAAAGTTACAAACAGCATCAACACATTATCATCCCTAATATCAGAAGTCTTATGATTGAAAATAATTTCTTTAAATGAACAGAATCTGTGCCTTCTGAAAAATCTAAAATCCATTGTTAAGTAATATACATACACTGAAATAAACTTCCAAAAAATATTTGAAGCCATTTCAATATATTCCTTTAATATCACCACTTAAAATAAAGAAACATTGCCAGGCATGGTGTGCATGATTACTCTTGTAATCCCAGCACTCAGGAGGCTGAGAAAGGAGAATCACTGAATTTGAGACAAGTCTGGGCTAGAAAGTAAGCTCAAGGCCAGCCTGAACTACATAGGATACCCTGTCTCAAAAAGACAATAAATAAATGAATAAATAAATATATAAATATTAAAGGCACAAAGATGCCAACTCCACTTTTCAAAGTGTACTCTAGTGAGACATTGGAGGACTCTGTGAGTTTAAAATACCACTGCTCATACATGGGCACATGCTATTTTGTGGAATAAACTAGATATTATTTCATTTCTGTGTAATTCTGAGATAGTTAAAAATGTTAAAACTTCAGTGTCTTCCCTAAGTACTAGATATCTCCAAGCTAACAAATTGAAATTAAACTGGAGTTAAACAAATGTGATGCAAACAGTACCTCATTTTCAAAGAGAAAAAGATACTATATATATGTTCTCCTTAATTGCCAGGAGCTTCTTCCTGGGTCGCTATTACAGTTGAATCCTGGTGATTACAATGCTTGGTGCTCAAAGTGCTGTGGCCTCTGAATGTCCCTTGTTGAAGTAGAAACAGAGAAAATTCTCATTAGGAATGGAGGAAAGACATCATGAGCACCCAGCTCTCACTTTCCCTTTCGCCAAGCTTTTGCAAGTAAAACACACACCCCTGCACACACACACACACACACACACACACACACACACACATGCCCTCAAAGCACTATCAGTAAGGATACCTGATTTGTGTCATTAGTGCAATCAGCAGAAAAAAATTTTTTAGTAGAAGCATAAGGAAAAATGTAAAAGAAGGCAGGTAGCCAGCATCTTAAGACACTCTCCTCACCTTTGCCTTACCTTGGACACTAATAGGTGGACAGAAGTTGACAGTGTCCAAAGAAAGCTGACTTCAAATAGTCTCCCAGAATAAGAAGAAAAGGGAATAGGCTTGAAAGTTAAATGATAATACTGAACAAGCTAGAAAAGCAACTAATATATCATTTAATTTGGTCACTTTTGTCAGTTTGTTCATTTAAAAATGATAGTGTTTCAGTTTGGCTCACATAGGACACCAAAAATTACTGATCAGTTATTTAATATCAAGCACTAGTGCTGATGCTATGACATGACGACTATGAAGTGACCTCCTCAAGTAGTTTTCACTGTAACCCCCTCACAGTGTCATTTTAATCCAGGGAAGTCAGTAACCCAGAGACATTAAGTGAGTTGCCCGTAGTACCACAGCTGAATTAGAAATGGCATCTGATTCTCTCCAGTGCTCTTGTGGAAAACAAACCCCCAAAAAGATTTTTTTAATATAAATACAGTTTCCTTTGAAAACTTACTAACAGCTTCTGTAAATCTTTCAAGCTAAAGTTTGCTATCTCCAGATATGTTGAAAATACCCCTATAAAGTTCAAGCTTCCATCATCTTAAATTCATTTTTAATGACTATATACTTTATTTTTTATAGTTTATGTTAAGTTGAAGAGGCTCATCTGATTTGAGAAGTAAACAAACCACTTTGTCAGGGCCAAGGAGATGGCTCAGTGGAATAAGCACTTCTCTGGCAAGCGCAAGAGCCCGAGTTCAATCCCTGGTTCCACCAAAAAAAAAAAAAAAAAAAAAAAGTATCACTTTGTCAGTGAATAGTTGGTTTCATTGCAATCTCTACATTGTGAAATGAAAATGTTTTTAAGGAAACTATTTCTTTGAAAAAAAAGTCACAGAACTATGGATATATTCAAGTCTTGTACATCTATAAAACATACATTTAAAATTATATGTTGACTTTAAACTTTTGACACGGTTCTCTGAATTATCTAAAAGGAGGCCTACCACAGCAAAAATGAGTCATATGCGTATCGGACTAGGGCCACAGAGCAATGTGATCCATGATGTAGAGTGTACCTATGGAGAGAAAACATTCTCTCGGGCTTTCACAAAGAGCAAATTGGTCAAGCAATGGCCATGACTCATCCACATTGTCTTGGTTTTTGGGAACAAATTTCTTTTTCCACATTTAGAAGTGATAAAAAGTGATACACGTAATATGATACCCTGTGCTGTTTCGACATAAAATACTTGAGAAGGTGACTTTTAAGGACATGGTAACAACCCTAACAACTTCAGCATTACTTTTGTTTTTACTTTTCTCTTCATCACAAGTAGAAATTAGTTTATGCCCCAAAGCATGAATACCACGCAGCCACAATAACTTCACTCAGCCCAGGCAGTGCATCCATAGTTCTTACTCATAAATTCTCACATGATTTCTAAATGTGAAGTGATTTTCATCAAAATGGTCACAGAAGAGGCTTCCTTGGATAAAGTAGGTGTTTACAAAGTACAATTTGCTCTTTTTTTTCTCTGTTAAGTGTAGCTTTATAATTTCCAGTTAAATTTGTTTCAGAGAACAAGGGAAATGCTGGATGTTGGGGGATTAGTAGCATTTAATGGATAAAATCACGGTTTGTCAAAATTGCTATTTTTAGCATATTCATTAAAATAATGAATGAAATTGCAGTTCCCAAGGAAAAACACAATAAGAAATATGTATGTAGTAGATGGAGAAATTTTATTATGTCGTGTTTATATGATGAAACTTTAAGGTATAAGAGCAATAGAGACAAGATTTCATTCTGTAACATACAGTTGTTCCCTGCACATTCTCATACTGGCCATTTACAATACTGGTGACAGCATCCCTCATTCTGATGTCTCTGCAACACACTGGGACATGCTCAGCTTTCCCAGTACATCCATTCTCTCACCTGATGTCATTTTATTTGACAAAGAATTTTAATAAGTTACCCAAAGTTAAATAACAATAGCACATGATCTCGTATAGGTTCAGGCTCATTCTTGGTCTCCACTCTCCTCCATGTCTCACGGAATTCAATCAATTGTCTGGTATTTGATTTTGTATGGGAACCAATCACCTACCATCTCTGAAATTATGCCAAAGGGTAACCGAGAGCCACACTCAGCTCATTAGGCAGGATACCCGAGAGCAATGAGGTAGTTCAAATGAGAAAAGGGCACATCAGGGACTATATAATGAAAACTAAAGATTTACTAATGACTAATGCCAAGCCTATGTACATTAGTATCTTTTCTAACTTGGCCCTCATGATTGTTTGAAGTCCTCGCTACCACCTTCAATCTGGAAGCTACTTGCTGCTGCTGGAGCAGTTCAAAGAGCTGATGAGTGACAGAGGTGACATTGAGGCTCTTTACTATTGAAGTCCCAGATCCACATTTCATTCTCTGTTCTGCCTGTTTCCCTTCAAGGACACTAGGAATCCTAATAGCTTGATATGCATTAAGAAAAAAAATTCCATCTCATAATGGTCATACTGCCCTGAAGTCAACTGAATTTGAAAACTAAACAAGGCGGGACTTACTTAGTACTTGTATGGGAGAAAACAGTTTTTCTTTAATCTGTAATTCCCTGTCTTGAAAACATTAAAAAAAAAAATCACATGGTTTGTGGTAATATCACTTCCCATACCATTGTTTAAACTCTCACATCTAATTATTGTTGATTATATATTAAGTACTATCTACACAAATGATGTAGCAGTATCAGTTCACTCGCAAAAAACAAGGCAAGTGTCAGAAATGTGGGCTGAAAAGGCAGCCTCCTTCTCCCTGCGGACTCTTGGTATTTCCTAGGATGCAGCCTCTATTATTCACTCCAGCTGAGGAAAACTACCCAAGGGATGCCCTCCCATAAACTCCCAGTCTACACTATATTAACTCCATTAGTAGAGCTCTCGGACAAGACAGACTGAAAGGCAGAGTTTCCCAGGCTTATACAGCTAATGTTCATTCCCCTTTGGCTTAATCCTTGAACTAGGGTTTCAATTCAATTCAGTGGAAGTCCCAGTATATCAGACAGTTGGTAGTATCTTGTGAGACCTGAAGAAAGGGTTGGCCAGAACTGAGCTTGAGTTTAATACAAGACCATGTTCTATTATTGTTTAACTTTGGGTATTTCTCCCCTAGGAGGAGCACAGAGGAGAACTAACCAGCTCCAGGATGAAGGTAAGAGGGGAGTTTTCTTTCAAAAGAATGGGTTCCATCCATTTGAAGGAAACCCCTCCCCCACCTACTTTTAATGCTTTTTCTTTATACATCTATATTTTTTAACTCACCCAAAATAGGGAACCAGCTTGCTATCTGGTCATAATCCACTTACCACTATTATAGCAGGAAAAAGGTGAAACCGTGAGACAATTCATACCACCATACCAGTTGTATGAAAATACATCATGTTTTACATCATCATTGGATATTAACTTGTACCAGTCTACCACTCAAGCTTAGATACATTAGGTTTTTTGGTTATATGTGAAATCTATATAGCTATAATAAATCACACCATAATAGATAAGAAACCACAAAACACTAAAACTAAAAGCCAGAGTGTTTCTAATGAACATATGACTATTAAGAAAAAGTTAATAAGAGAAAATACTGATTTTGGATTATAGAAGATGGACCACACAGCTCAGAAGGCACAGCCACTTCCAGATCACATTCAGCTACAGTTCCTTGTTATCACTGCCCTCCAAAGAGGTAGGATCTTATAGGACTCAAGTAAACTTTAAAATCGTTTTAGGATCAAGTACCTGAAGCACTTGTCACTCAAAAAGAAAGAAACTAACTTTAGAGAGGAGTAGAGGCTGTATTTGAGTCATTTCTTTCATTCCTGTTATATTCAGTCCTAAATTTTAAGATGCCACACATCTCGAATATACGCTTAAGCAATCAACCAGAAAATAAAAAAGAAAAGAAATAGTCACCATTTCTGCCAATTGCGTTGGTAGAATTTTATGTGCATCAGAACACTACTCATGTGAGGAAGACTTACTATATACTTTGAATTCTTACGAAAGATTTCAGGGTAATCTCATCCATGATAAGAATTAGTGGTGGTTCAATAATGACTTAGTTCTTTGTAATAGCTTGAAATTGAGAGAAAAACAGGTTTTGGAAATTTGTTGCTTAGTATAATAGAAAATATTAGTCTATATTAACTCCATTAATAGAAATGTTCAAATTGAGAGCTTAAGATATATCCTTTTTTTTTTTTTTTTTTTTTTTTTTTCTTTTGGCCTGCTCAGTGCACCCTGAGGGGGGCGCCTGGCATGGTATGTAGTACCAAGGATTGAACCGCAGTTCCTGCACTTGCCTAAGCTTGCCAAAGCAGGTACTTTAGACCACTGAGCTATCCCACTAGCCCAATATAGTCAATTTCTGATGGGGAGCAAATAATTAACAAAACTGTGTGATATGCTTTAGTCTTATACCAATAGAAGCGAATGTAAGTGAAACTACTTCCAGAATTTAACTTTGCCACTTTTTCTATTTGAATTAATAATGGAGCACTAGAACATAATAGTAATTTAAATATGCTCATGCACTCTGCTGCTCTCAAAGGTTTGTATTGTCACTTAGAGTACTAAAAACTTAGTCTTAGTCCTTAGGTGTTTTTGGTGACAGCAGAAAAGCTTCAGACTTTCCTACCTTTGAGCCCCATTGTTCTTTTTTGTTAATTTTATTGAGAAACAAATAGCAATGAGAGTTTCAAAACAGGTTAGTAGGACAGTTACAATAATTAATACACTGCACATCGTTGTCTTTGTAGTAGTCGTTCATAGCATAAAGATGCAGAGATGTGCTGTCCAAATGCTATTAGTACAAATCTTTCTTCTCATTCAATTAAGAGAAAGTAGCTATATATCTATCCTAACTATTTCGTATATACCTGTAAAAAATGGTCCTTCCCTTATATCCCCTTTTTTTGTTTAGTTTTATCAGAGATGGGTATTCCATTGCCATTTAAATATTGTAGGTGCATGAATTCAGCAAAATCATCCAATATACTCCAGTAGTCTATAATAGTAGTGGGTTATCCATAGGTCTTGCTTTATCTTGGTCTTAACTGTCCAGCAGAAAAGTATAAAAACAAGGTATAAAAAGTAAAGCCATATTAATATGCTGAGCTGTAAAAGGCTCAAGTCAAAAACTTCTGACAGTGCTAGGAGCCCTATTGTTAACCTGATCACTTTGCACAGAGATTGCAGAAGGCTTCCTTTCCACAGCTGTGATCCTTGTTTCTCTAAAAATCGTTATCTACATCATTCAAACTACTTTTTCCATTTGTGCTATTTGCCCACAAGATTGAATCCAAATGAGAAGTTAAGGTGGGTGAAAAAGATCAATTAGAGCACATTCTATGTTATCACACCCAGATGTTCCCCAAGTGGGAAAAACCGTGAGCCTTAAGTGAGGGAAATTTGAAACTCAGTTCTTGACTCTCAAGAACCTGATGGAGTAAAGTATTTATCCATGATACTTTGCTAGACATATTTAATGAATTAAAAATATATTAAAACATGCAGTGAAGTTAAACCACAGGTACTGCTGATATTTAGTATTCATTGATAATAAACATAATTTTTAATTTCTAATTGAATCATACTATTCCAATTAATAAATTTAAGTATAGAATATGTTCTACAGGTGATATGCTTTATTTGCTATTTTTAAACAGTCTTAATTGAGTTACAGAAATAACATTATCTGAGGTGCTCATTCTAAGTTTAGTTGGAATGGTGAAATTAACAAGAAAGCTGTATCTGATCTGCTCATCATTTCTTTATCTAAGTATATAAAGTGAATTGGGGACCCCTTTATTTCAACCTATGTCTAACCTCACTGATGTACCTTTCTAGATTATTTTGTTGATTTAACGGACCAAATTATGTGCCATTATTCTTAAAGATCACTAGTGTCAATAATACGTCAGTGTCCTTCTTGCCAAAGCACTTCATTTTAAAATACAGTTCACACTAGGTCTTTGCAAAAATCTGTCAGATTCTGAAGTTGAATGATTCTCTTTCACTGTCCAGAATATTTTTTTACCTTAATGGAATGCTTACCAAGTAGCTCCTCAAATTAATTCCATGTGATAACAGTTATATATGTAGTTATTGCAAATCAATTTCACAGTTAATGCTTGCTCTGCCTTGGCCTAACAATGGTGTAATGTACCGTAAGTCATAAGTGCCACTCTCCAAAAGAGGGAAAATGGACACGTACACTTTTGCAAGGAAATGTGCAATTCAAAGCAAATGTGAGGGGCCAGGGAGGTGGCTCAGTGGAATAAGTGCTTCCCTGGCAAGCGCAAGCCCTGAGTTCAATCCCTGGTTCTGAAAGAAAACACACACACACACACACACACACACACACACACACACAGAAAATAACATCTGCTTCCAATAGAAAGAAGATAAATAGAATTTGGAGCCTCTAGGAAAGACCTCATGAAGAAGGTTCAGTTGTATTTATTAATAAATATCAGTTGAATGAGTAAGTCTGCAACTGGGTGCTGGAAAATGAGGAAATGTAGAAAGAGTGAGAGAAAAGATAAAAGCAATTTCCAGGTAAAGTTCTATTGTGAATAGGGAGTGGACATTAAATAAGATGTCCTTGGGAAGATAAAGAAACAGAGCCGGCTGGAGGAGGAGAGTCTGAATGGGAGACTAGTGTGATGCACAGGCTTGACTTCTGTGAGAAATTGACACCAGTGGCCAAGTACTGGTCACACAGCTTTAGGCTTTACTTCCCTCGTGTGGAAAGTGAAGATACAATCCAATAATACAGGACTGATTTGAAAATTCAGTTAGGAGTATTAAGAACTTGAGACAGTTTCTGGCTGAATAAACTATAATAAAATTACACTTCAAAAGTGTGTATATATTGAAGACACGTGCCTGTAATCCCAGCACTTAGGAGGCTGAGGCAGGAGGATTGCCATAGGACATATCAGTTCAGTTGACAAGGTTTTATCTCAGCTCAAGGAGTATTTAGCCGAAGAGATCAAAAGTTGTTAACTGAACAGTATAGGATTACCTAATCAACTGAAGACCAGCCCGAGCTATATAGTGAGACTCTGTCTCAAAAACGTATGCAAATCAAAGCATGAAATGAGTCACAAGGAAGCCTTAAATGTCAGAAAAAAAGTAAAATATTGGAGGACATCATGAGTTTCTGATTGTTTTTGATAAAACAGTACAAAGAGCAGAGAAGCAAGGTGATTCTGAGTCAGGGTAGCAGACAGTGGAAGGGAAGAACCAATCTGTCTGGTCTTGGGTGATGCCAAGCCAGTAGCAATGAAAATATGAATTTTCAATTACTCTTCAGAAAACCAGTTTTTAATTGGCTTTAGGAAAGGAAAAGTAATACAACTTGAAATACTAGGCTTTGCACGTCACTGAGGCTATTTATTCTATTACTTCATTTCACATTTTTATTCCTTCTGGATAAAATTTTCTAATTTACTGCACTCTGGATTGGAAGATTTCCTTGTGTTGCTGCCTCTTAGGATCCAAAAGGCCAAGCTACAAAAGATTCAAGCCCACACCTGTAAAACCTTCATATTTATTCAGACAGATATTTTTAACCTTAGACAAAGATGCATGTTACCATCTAATTAAGTGAAGTTATTATGCAGATTTTGTTATTCTTCTTCAGGAAAGTTTTATACTTCTGTTCTTTCCTTTTTTAGGACATAAAAAACTGCAGCTCATGCACAGTTCAGTTGACAAGGTTTTCTCTCAGCTCAAGGAGTATTTAGCCAAAGAGATCAAAAGTTGCTAACTGAACAGTATAGGGAATATATAATATAAATAGCTTTCACAGGCTAATTAGGAAAACCTCTACTAATGTTGGCAGGTGTCTCAAGAAAAACAAAATTCCCCTCAGAGAGACAAAGGAGGGATGCATAAGAACTGACTGTTGCATAGGAAAGGGCACTGACAAGATGCAAAGACTGCATTATACATAGTACTCAGAAAAGAGCACTGGACTAGAAGACAGAACCTGTGTCCAGCCAAGCTGCAACGAGAAGGTCACCTAACATTCAGTATATTCCACTGAACACAGCTGAAAAAATAAAACAAAAACAAGAAGGTTGGACTCCACCCCCTTTCGACTCCAAACTTCTGGGAATTTAGGTCTTTAAAGCAACTGATGAAAGTTTTTAGGAAATAACAGAGAATAGCAAAGGAAAGCATGACTGATGTATAATTCATGGAACAGTCTAGAAAATTCTGGAAATAGTTTAAGGAGGGTAAAGAGCATAGTGTAGAAGATGAAGGAATCCAAAGTCATGGGCGGGCAGCGTGCACACAGCACATTGTCAAGCACAGTATCTGCACGAAAGGCCTAGTGCTCTTGGGATCAGATACCACGAACATGACAGCAACCAGTTCAGGTATACTTCAATAATAATGACAGCCTGAGAAGTGAACAATGGAGAAAATATGAAGCATTTCACCTCGGTAGCTGGGATCCCATCTACAAACAAAACTCTTTTGTTTAACTTGAATAGACAGTAATAACAATAGGTTGGTTTAGAGAAGGGACTATGTAATCTTACAGACACCACAAAGAAAATGAAATTTACATTATTTGATATTAATTACTAATATGTTCTCCATTTATGCAATTCTAACTACATATGTACTTTGACAGATTTTTTAATGTTTTAACCACTGTCTTTTTAAAGGTCTCATACATCATACGTTTGCAGAAAGAGTACAGATTGAAGTGCACTCCTGACCAATGGATTCTGTTAAAATTCTAGAGTTGGGGCTGGGGAAATGGCTCAGTAGAATAAGCGCTTCCCTGACAAGTGCAAGGGCCTGAGTTCAATCCCCGGTTCCACCAAAACAAAATAAAATAAAATAAAATTCTAGAGTCACCATGCCATAGAAATTTTTATTCCTCTTGCCTTTAATACATACAGAAAGTCAAATGTTATTAGAATCTAGAACAGGTATCTTTAAATCTATATTCATGATTTCCCTTCCAAGTTCTATCAGTCTCCTGAAATTGTGTGCAAGTCAATTATTTTCATATGTCTGCACATCTTTCCTAAGAAAGTATCCAGCTTTCATCAAATTCTTAAGTAGAAATGACTCACAGGAGGTTAAAGAATTTTTCTCCTGTGATCTAAATTGACAAAATTAAGAAAGTCAACTACCATGAAATATTTGTAGGGATCATGTTTACAAACATCTAACATTAAATATAATTAAAATTTTCATTTCTCATAATCTTTTTCTAATACACTGATGAAACTGCTGGCAGAAACCTGAGAAAATCACAGTGTGTCTTCATTCAATCACACCCCTTAGACTTGTTTGTCAGGCACGAAATTGACATGCAGATTCCAAAGAACACAACTTAGTGACAACTTCAGGAAGCCAGTCCAATAGGGACCTCATTTATTCAGTCCTACCTGACTCATTTGCAGTAGAAAATAAAAATGTCCACATGCTAACTTAATTACCACAGTATATATATATATATATATATATATATATATATATATATATATATCATCTAAAACCCCAAACAAAGACACTAAATCATTCCTTATCAAAGTAGTTTTCAAATACTCATCATAAATCATGCTGAATCTGAATTATCTTTCTGCTTACAAAAGTTCTGCAAACCTTATTGTGACTGCATGTGCAAACTGCAGTGAAAACTTAATATCTTTTTCTAAAAAAATTTGCATATAGATGTAAAACAATTTGGTCCAAATTCTGCTTTTAGAAATTGTGCACAAACCCAATGAAGCAAAAATTACCTTGTGCTTGTCTACTGAAAGGAATAATTTGGGAAGAAAAGTAATAGCACAGCCACAAGTTAAATTGAAACCTTAGTGCAGCATTGAAAATGCTCAGAATTGGTTACTCTTCCAGACCTAAATAGCCTATAAAGGTTAGCACTGTGAATGCAAATGCCATTTCCTTGAAATCAGACGTGTTTGGGTCTTGATGTTCTAGCATTTGACAGCCAGGGGGTTTTTATTTCCTTTTTATATTTTCCTGATTGATAGAATAGTTTTCTCATTTAATTATTAGTTGTTTGTTGTAAACCCTGTTTTTCTGTGAATTTGCTTCATTTACTGTCATTTGAGGAAAATCATTCATTAAATTATAGATGTGAATCCCAATTGATAATTGCTTCTTTGCTTCTTTCTCATCTACCTCACCTTATATATGGAATAAGTTTCCATGCATGCAACTGTTGTAGCTGTATTTCTAATGTAGCCATCATTTAAAAACAGGACCATCTATACAAATTTCATTATCTCATTTCTCTTCTCACAAACTTATTATTTTGAGTGATTCAGAAATTCTCTGCTTCTTCCTCTTTGTCATATATATATATGTGTGTGTGTGTGTGTGTGTGTATATATATATATATATATATATATATATATATATATATATATACATACATACATATGTATGGCTTCATGTTTAAATCCAGTAAATTTTGTAATTTGAAACTTGTATTTAATTTCAAAAATGATGTAGTATGATTTTTTAAATTGCATCACTTAATTCCTACAAAAATTCTTCAAAAACTTTTCTTAAGGTATCTTGTCCTTGTTTAGGCAAGAACAAAGTTGTTAGCTATGGGGCTGGGGAGATGGCTCAGTGGAATAAGCGCTTCCCTGGCAAGTGCAAGGGCCTGAGTTCAATCCCTGGTTCTGGGGGGAAAAAAAGTTGTTAGCTATGAAAATCTCTTTCTCAAAAATAACAGAGCTATATGCATACTTTTTAAAATGGTCCACTTAGGAGGATGCAACCTTATTCATAGTAATTTAATCCAGCCTGAGGGGAAAGACTCACCTTGTCCATGTAAATATGCGTGAAACAGCAAGTCTTTTCTCAGGATGGAGAGCTCTATTAGCCGCCTGCAGAGCCCATCTGGGCAGGTGGGGCTGCTAGCTCAAGCATCACTCATGCCTCTCTGCCTGGCCTTTTCCCACCACATAAGGCAGAAACTCTGTGGAAGCAGGCACAATGCAAGTCCTTCAGGCTGAGGCACAAAACCAGGTGTATCAAAGCCAACCTGTAAATGAGAACAATGTTGCTTCTGAAATTCTTAACAATAACTCTTAGTTTCTACTCCTTCAAATTATACTGGATATAAAATAGAATGTAAACTTTGACTTGAATTAAACAATTCAGTAAGATATTGTACATAAAATAATTGAGAATTTCTATTTTAATTTTATTAATTACTAAGGTATCACTACCCATTGTAGACACTTTTGAGTGAGTAGAGAAGCATAAAGAATAAAAATTTAACATAATTTCACCACCCAGAGAAAATGATTTACTGAACTTCCATCCAGTATATTTTTGCTAACATTACACATATGTATTGATTATTGTCAGGTGAAAAGTACAAAGAATATATAAATTTCTTTCTTTTTACATTATAAGTCATAGTCATTAACATTTTTAATAGTTGTAAAACATTGTATGAATTATTATTCTACAGCAATATTAATATCTCAGGAGCTTTGTAGAAATGTAGACACATAATACTTAATTTAGACAAACTTGATAGAGTTAGGTCTAAGTATGTCTGTATATTAAGTGGTTCTAAAACCCAACTGAAGACTTGATGGATCAAAGATAATGTTTTAAAACTTGAGATGTACACAGGCCAGTTATTCTCTAATTTTTAATTTGATCGGGGAATGGCCGAAGTTATTAAATTCTTGCCTAATCTTTATTTTTATCCTGTATAATATGAATAAAGAAAACATGAATTTGCAGTGCTTTAATTCACTCATTTAGTTCCACAAAGGTTGAATTATATGATTTGTATTTCTTCCTGCCTGAGTGATCTATTAATATCCTTTATTGATTTTTAAAACAATAGCCTTAATTCTTTACACAATTTCTTGTAAGTTTAGACAATTTTCAAATTTTTCAAAATATGTGTTGGGGTTTGATGGAGACTATGAAGGAAATTTCCAGTCTCTTTCAAGTAAGTACTCTAGACATAGTGATAGCAGGTGTCTAACTTTATGGAGACTATAGTATAAAAAGAAGACTCTAGGAGGAAAGTAAGGGTTAAGACTAAGGTGATACATTCATGTGTAGCTGACTAAAAGATCCTTTGTTATCCAGAAAACAAAATAATGAAGCCATTCTACAGTAGTTAAGATGCTGGCTAGGGCCATGCACTATTGGCACTGTACCCAGCAATGGAATATTTGTTCCATGAAGAAAAATACAATTTAATTTGCTTTAGTTAAAATATGTACACTTTTTTTTCACTTTAGCATGTGCTTTGTTTTTTTTAACTTTTTCTTTTTACATGATTACAGTACTGCATAGATTGCATTCATCATGAGGCGCTAGGGTGTGTATATAAAACATCTTCATTTTCTCTAGCTCCTTGCCTTCTCCTATCTCTCCTATCCCTGACCTACATACCTTGGTCCCCTTCCTCATGCAAAAGATGTATCTCCCTGTTTCCTAGTAGCTTTGGTCTTGCTCTATAATTTATCTATATCTTGGATATTATTTATTCTACAAATTGTATGTGTCCTGACTAACTTGTGAGCAGATATTTACTAACTCTAAGGGTTTATATTACCACAAACCAAAGAAATAAAACTTGCTAAACTTTTGCCTTATAAATTTGCACTTAAGTAGATGTGTTACCACATATCTGCACCAGAACCTCAAGAACAGAGCAGTTATAGTGTCAGCTGTATGACTAAAGTCAACACAATACTTGAGGCATAAAGTGACCAGAAGAACAAGGTCAAATCTATATAATTTCATGAAAAATCACTATTGCAAGGTAGAGAGAAAGGAAAAACTCTTAGCTGGGTAAGCATGTTTCTTACCAAAAAAAAAAAAACTTACTTTGCACTATTTTTATTTATCCAAAATTGATAAATAGAAAAAGTTTCTATCTGTTAATTACTAGTTTAAAATGTTTGCTTTATGTGGATATTTCCATAACACTTTAATAAAAATAGGTCCTGGTTCCTAGGCCAATGAGATAAGTGTTCATAATACCAAGTTGCTAGGAGAAAATTCCAACATTTAAAAACTTCTGAAAGTTTTCCAGAGGTCCTGAAATTCAACTGGGTGAATTATCATTCCAGTCCAGAGAAAAGTTCCCTACTGTCTTACCATTCATAAAATATATAATAAATTAATTTAAAAAGCTATTTAAAGACATTTTTCTTACCTAAACTTTCCAGAGGTGTGAAAATCAAAGGTGAATAAGTAACTTATCTGTGTCCTCTTCCAAGCCATAAAAGGCCAATATCTACTCACTTGAATTCTCCAGTGCAACTTACACATCCAGAAGAACATGATCACTTCTTGATTCTTCCTTCCTTTCACTTTCATGTGAAAGACAATCCATTTCTATGTGCTTTGTCCTGTAGAAGCTGCACTTGATGCAGTAAGAGGAGTCACTGATGTAAGAAATTGCCCACAGTATTTTTCTTTTCTCCTTTCCCTGTTTGGTACATGACTATTTCAAGTTCTTTGGTGCTTACATAATTAGTGTAACAATGTTCTTTATGATCAGTCTGAGTTTCCAACATTGACTTTGATGTCAGTGTCGGAAATATTATAAGGGAGATTCCAAAGCAGTAACAAGCTGTGCTGCAGCAAGGCTCTACATTCTGTGTTTCTATGTATGCAAGTTCTTGTGAATTTCTTCGCCTTGTTGAATTTCTTTGAGATTCCTGAATAAAAAGTACTTTTTAGCCCAGTCTAGTGAAATGAGTGTAATACCTTTATACATTTTAAATCATTTGAGGATTATTATTAACAACATGCAAGAGTAATGCATTCCATAAAGTAGACTAGAGAGCCAAATAATCCTTGTGCATGTGGTTTATTTATGCAGTCTACAGAGCAATCCCAGGAAGCCTGTAGATCTAGCTCTGTTACATAAGGAATTGCATCTTCAAGTGAACAGTTGTAGAAAATATCTGGTACTTTTAACATGCAAATGAATCTTAAAATATACAAGTCATTTCTATACATTAACTATAAGTGCCTTTTGATTGTATCACTAAAGAAAACTTTATATATATGATTTTATATATGTTAAGTGACTTTACTGAGGGGCCACAGGTTAACAGGTAGATTAACCATAAGTAAGGCAGTAAGTGGTCTCCTGGTCAAATGTATAATATTAAATGTAGAGATTTACCTACATACATGTATGGATAGCAGTGTGAAACTAAACTGTTTTTACATGGCCTATTAAATGGTATTAGAAAGACAATGTCTCAGAACAAATTTTAGAAAGCTTGATTCTGAACAATTTGCTCAACCTCAAGGGTTTTTTTTCTTATCCATTCCTTTATTTTGCTTTTTTTGGTTTGGTTTTGTTTTCTGTTGTGCTGTGCAACTGTCTTTGGATATGGCTAACAACCCTGTTAAATAACCCTCTCATGAAATGGCTTTTAGTTTTATCAGAGGAATGGCCTAAAACAACATATAAAGTAATTGGGAAAGCACTTCATGACAAAATTTAATATGAATGTTTAAATTAGAAAAAAGTGAATTATGATAATTTTCTAAATATAAAATGTTAGTTGTTTAACTTCATTGAAAGACAAATCCTTTTACTTTCTTAATCACAGAATAAAACAATTCCTCTCTCCCAACAAGATTTTTGAAATAGAGATCTCTATCTTCACTGAATATATTTCTCATTTCTACATTTTAGTTTCTTCCTTTTGGCTTTTAAACCAATATCTGATATTGTTCAGTTTAGGAAATATACGTTAGTTATCTTACACTAGCAATGTGTTATTGTTTTCCAACATCTGAGGATGTAGGAAAAACTAATTCACATTAAGTAAGCGAGACTCTAACTTTTAGAAAAGCTAAAGCTCCCAAACTGATTTTCACAGAAGTATTTATTCTCCTAGTGCATCAGCCCATCACAGCAGGAGGAACACACACCACCTACCTAAAATACCCTGAACACATCTTAAGCAAACAAACACTTTAACAAGCCATTTACTGGGAAAATATCCAACACATCTTATTAGTTAGCTAAACAACATTTTGCCTGCAAATCATTCTATTCATCAATCAGGTTGTTTTATTTTATTTTATTTGTAACTTGTTTGGCATTCAGTAATCACCAGGTTCAGTATTTCTCAAACAGCACAGCACAGATTGGACTGAAAGTTTCCTCAATGTATAAGCCACTTCTTAGAGTTAATAGAAATTTCATTAAGTACTAGAAAACCTCTTCCAAATGTTAATGGGTTATTTGAAAACTGTAATTTAAAAGCCAGAAAGAAACCAAACATGTAAAGCAGAAGCCTATGACTATTTTTAATCCTCTTATCAAGTCGCTAAAGTATGCTACCCCTCTTTCCATATAGAAGTCAACATGGGGAAAATCTAATCTAGCATGTCTGTTTGTTAGGCTCATACCACATGCAGTGTGACTTCTTGGAGTTTAATTGCTCAATTTAAACAATCAAGGTGGATGTGTGATCCTAACTGCCAGAAAGCAGCTAGTCATCAGAAAATTTGGATGTCAGAAAATATCCCTCATAGCTGCAATTTCTAGCCTAGACTGTCACTTTCAGCCCAGGAAATCCAGCCAACCTGCAAGCCCTAGATTCTGAGACCAAATGAAAACAAACAAATTCACTAAGCCAATACCTAATTTAAAGGGAATAGTTAAAGAAACTCTATTCTTGATGTCAAGAAAGCAGAACACAAAATTAATGGCTGGTTTGTTGGCCTGATAATATCATTTTGTTTTGCCTTTGGGAATGAAATTTTCATTTCAGTGTGTTTGGGTCATTGCTATTCTTAGAGGCAAAGAAATTCAAGGCATAATTCTTTCTCAATAACTAGTGATTTAAGCTTATTACTGTTTTGCAAAAAATGATCCATATGTAATTGGTTGACAAGATTAGCTATTTGACAATAAATGAACTGTGAAAACAAAGAGCACCAAATACTGCATGCTTAATACACTTGAAATCTGTTACGATTGTCTTTGGTTTGGACTTTGGTGAAGGGGCCACCAGATGGCAAAATGAGAGGTTTATTTAGCGTCTGGGAGAAGCTTGTAAGAGCTTAAGTCCTCATTCCTTCTAACATCTTACCAGCTGTGCAGTTTCTTACAAAATATGTTTTATCGTTTCAAGAAATGCTGTTAACCTCGCAGTTTTAAAACTGAATGAACAAGGCCTGTTGGACAAATTGAAAAACAAATGGTGGTACGACAAAGGAGAGTGTGGCAGCGGGGGCGGTGACTCCAAGGTTAGCCTCAATGTCACCAAAAGCGGGTAAACAGTATGTGAAGTAATAGGGGCATCTGCTGGGAGACTTGCCATTTGGACCTGCTAGCAGTTGAATTCCCAGTCAAATCCCTTAACAACCTTGGGTATGCAATTACTGTCAAAGCAAAAATATTTGCAACTATTATCAATTCAGTGACACACCAAGACATCTGATGGAAATGGCCACCGAAAAGCCCCTGCTTGAAAAGACTGTGGATCAGACATAGTCCTGTTTTTGAAAGCAGAAGGGATGCAAATTTGTGAAAGTGCAATTTAGTGAAGAGAGCAAAGAGAATAGTGGGGTAAGTCTGTCTTACTTTCTTCATCATTACTTGGCCAGATCTTCCACCAAACATTTGTAAGTAACACCAGTAACCTGATTCCACCTACACGTGCCTGCAGACCTGGCTATCACATTTTCTCCATTTAGAACTCCCATGAAAGCTAAAAAAGAAAACCCTCAAAGATATAAACTACACAGTTTTTGCCTTCCATTACTGGATCAATGATAAAGTGACCAGGTTCAAAACCAAGAGCAATTCATCTTTATCTTCACTCCATCCATGTCACAGTCTCAGCCTTCCTTTTCGAGAGACAGAGGTAGACAAGAAAAGCAGGTACACAGTGAACAGTGCACTAACATCTCAGAACTCTTATTCCTACCCCTCAGTTTTGACAGATTTACAGAAAGCCATTCATAGAAGGAGATATTGTTTCCTGCCTTCATTTGCTAAGGAAAAGTAATGAAAAATGTTAAGTATCCATTTAAAAAGTACAGATTTTTTTCTTTTAATCTAGAAAATTGTCCAAATTTGGACTGGGCTATAAATCTATAGATGCTGTTAGCTACTCTGTTTTCAGGGAATACCTGCTGGGATTGTGACCATTAACTCCTCTCAACCCCATTGTAGAAAGCCTTTAAATTAAGTTCACTAATATATTTTCATCTAATAACCAGGCCTATCGCAGGAAGAGAAAGTTAGAACTTTGCCTCTATTCTAGGCATCACCTGCCTTAATCCATTTTGTGTTACTATAACAAAGTCCTTGCTGCTGGGTAGTGTATAATGACAGACATGTTTGGCTTCTTAATCTCGGTGGCTTCACAGTGCAAAGATGGATGAGGATTCACTGTGTGCTTCACAATGACAGAGGGCATCCCATAGTGCCAGAGAGGTAAGGGGTGGATCACACGGCAAGAAACAAAGAAGGAGAGTGGAGAAAGGTCAGATTTGCTCTTCTACAGCAACCTGCCCTTGTGAAAGCTGGCACAGTCCCTGAAAATCTAATCTAGTTTTGAAAATGCTAACATAGTCTCTCAAGGGAAACACTACCCTAGTCTGGGGATTTAACCCAGTGCCGGGGCACTTGGCTCACACTTAAGGCCTTGGGTTTGAGTGCCAGCACCAAACACATAAGTAAATGCAACTTAAGCCATTCATTTAGATCCCACATATTCCAAATGGTGTATCAAAGGTACCACTACCTTTACCCCAGTACCTTGCCCTTGGACATTGAGCCCAACCCTGCATTTTGTTGGAAACAAACCACATTTAACCATCTTAAGGAATATCCATTTTCCATTTGGGTCCTCATTTTGCCTAGAATTTTCTGGTAGGTTCCGTAAGCATATAAGTAAATATATGTATACATAAACATACCATTATTTGAATTTCTGCTAATAATCCAGTATGCTTCCATTAAAAACTGGAAATATCATAAAATCCTCTATGGTAACACCAGGAAACTGAAAACATTCTAGACCATGAGAACGCTTTTGTTTACAAATTTTTATTTTTATTACAGACAGGAGAATGACAATATTTTACAGATAAAATTTTCCCTAAGTAATGAAGCCATTTTAGTGTGCTTTCTAGCAAAAATAAACAGGAAGGATATGTACATATATTGAAAGAATCTATGCAAAACACAATTTTGATTGATTTAAAGGAAGAGTGAGGTAACTCAGCCAAATTTTCTCAGCTTTGTATTCAGCACCCTATTTGATATGTCTACTTAGTAAATATTTATTGTCCAAAAAGAAATTGTGACTCTAGCCATATCTTTCCAAGCTGCTTATTCTTTCAGGTATATAGAACCTATTTTCATTTGAACTAGAAAATTGTACCCTAAAAACATACTTCAAATCTTAAGAAGTAGCTTTCCAAGATGTTACAAATCTAGCATAAAATATTCACCTAAAGTTAAGTTACAGTATATTCTATTTTCTCTCAGGAATTTTGTTTTCCTACTAAAAACAAAATTCTAGTAGTTTGTCTAGGTATGCTTGGCTTATCACCAAGAGAACAGGTTGTTTCCATCTAAATCCAATAATGCCATACTCTGAATTTATAAGAAAAGTTAATATTATAAATGCCCTGAACCAATTTATTTCAAAGTTATTACCATGAGGCAATTGTTGCTTTTTCATTTTTTACTTTACTTCTTGAGGCATCTGCTTTTCTTTGTAAACTTGCCTTCTCCTCTCGTTTTGCCTGATCTTTCTCAAAATACATAAAATAAAGAGAAAAAAATCATTGAGAATTAATTGCAGCTAGCTAGAGCCGTTGCTAGTGTAAAGCCAGAGCAGAAGAGACAAACACTACCAATTCAGTCTAGGAAGAAAACACAGAGCGATCTCCACACAAGCCTGCCAAATCCTAGCTGACTTGATTGTAAAATACAGCATCTTGAATGTAGAACACTAACTTTTCCGACAGTGTTTCATGTAAGGAAGGGGAAAAATTGAAACCTGAATCACACGTGGAAAGGCTGCTCTGAGAAGCCAGTCGGTACACCTGCCACGTGCAGAATTGTGACAGGATAGCTGGAGGGACGACACGCATCTCCAGCCTTGCGTTCAGCAGAAAATGATCTGTCTTGTGCTTTCACAGCGCAGTGTGCCACTACCTGTGGAGAAAAGAGCATCGCTCACTGTCTTTTCCCTCAAGGAACTTATGGCTTAACATAAGGAACAGCTGCTCCCGTCACAGTGCTGGGACAGCCTCCCTGCCGCACGCCGCTCTCCAGGACCGGGCGACAGTTAGTACCCCACTCTCTCCACAGCCTTCCCAGCACTCAGAAGTTCTCAGCACAGCATTCCTTAGCCAGGAAAGCTTCCTAAGGGGTGCGAAGAAAAGGGACTTCCATCTTGTAAGAGAAAAAAATTACGTGAAAAGGCCCACTGCAGGAAATTTTATTTATTTGAAAACTCACTCTTTAATTGTGTAAATAACATTACTGTGTAGTGTTTTTTTTTTTTTTAAAGTCATGGCAAATTCATACTGACTCTTGTGAGTAAAATAACAGAAATGTATTAATTAACAATGAGTCAGCTTAAAAAATTCATAATGCATATCTAAACCATAATTTCCACTTGGTTTAATCTAAAATGGATGTCTAAACATAAATAATACAAAGTACTTTATGTCACTATGTAAATACACAACTAGTGAATTGACTTCTTCAAAGGAGTATGTTACTAAAAATAATTCCTAGGGAACATTTTATTTGCTGATTATACTTACAAAATTATTTTTATGGGCTGGAGATATAGCTCAGTAGCCTAAGCATCTGCCTGGCAAGCAGAAGATTCTGAGTTCAATCCCCAGTACCACAAAAAATAAAAATAATAATAAATTTTTTATGTATATCTACATCCACGTGTATATGTATACTTATATACATAGTGAGAGAATGAAGTATAAAATATATAGAACAATGGACTATTTGAAGCTGTATTAGTATCATGATGATTTGATGCTTATAGATCCAGACAAAATTTCCAAGGAGTGAAGAACTCACTAGAACAAACTTGCATAGAAATTAGCACAAAAGATCAGTGTAGAAAACATATAGTCAGAAACAAGAGAAAACGTGATCAGAAACCACTAGGGAAGACTACCCCCCCCCCCGAGAAGGCCCTCCCAGTAATGAAGTCTTTGCTTGATGGAGTTATGGCACTAATTGACTACTGAGAATGGCTGGCAGTGAAGATTTTTCTTTAAGATGGCAATTGTAATCTTACTCTATAGAATAAGACTAATAGAGCAAAGGAGCAAAAGGGACAAAGAGGCCAAGGGAAAGGAACAATACAGACAGAGATAAGCTAGAGGCAGTCTTCAAACTGATTTTGCCTTCAACTGTCCTTTTTGGAAGAAACATGAATCTCTCTGCTTTCACTTTCCTCCTCTCTGCAGCCCTGGATCCTCCTTTCAGCCCACCTCATTCAAGAAATACAGTAAACTAATAAAGTGTATCAATGCACATGTTTAAAGGTTTTGGCAAGCTCACCTGGCAACCTAAAAGCTTACAGTCCCTATGACGCAGGAGCCTGGAGTCAGGGTTGCTTGAGCCCAGGAGCTACAGACCAGCCTGGGCCACATAGAGAGCCTGAAAGAATCTTTTTACGCCATTAATTAAAAGAAACAGTGTATTCTAACCAAAGTGTGGTGATTTAAACTTGACCACTTTACAGATCACTAATCTGGGTTTGATCTTGGCAAATACTGTTTTACAAAGGTGAGCTATAGCTGTTGCTCCTAAGATGTTCACAGGGAGGCATACAAACCAAAGGTGTGATGTTGGAGCAATTATTTCATAAATGGAGGAGGACACTGTATGCTGAATGGGAGCAGAACAGACAGTAAAACCTGAAGTAACTTGATTCATCTTAACATCCCTGTTAACCACTGATACTCAAAAAGAGCTTTGAGTAGTGTGTTACATATGCTTAGCACAGATTTTTATAAGTACTGTGCACTATCTGGTTGCACCACTGGAGCTTCCAGATTTTTAAATGAAAACCGATTTAGTATTCTGGGAATGAGACACATGCCTACTACTGGTTAAGTGGAATCATGAACCTCAGCCAAACTAAGGTGTCCCAACATTGACACAAAATTCAAACTGTATTCCGAAACTATAGTAACAAAATGAAAAACCTACATTTTAGAAATATTTTCATTCAAAACCAACATGGAAATGTGGCTTTTAGTTTCATTTTAATCACAAAACTCAATCAGAAACTTCATCCCCCAAGTCTTAGGGTGCATTTTTAATTGTACACGCTTTGAACTCACACAAAGCCTGGTTGAGCTCCTGCCTCGGTAGCTGTGGAGCTGTTTAGTGTGTTGTGGGTTCCTCATTTATAAAACCTGAGTGCTAGTTGTAAAGACATACAGTGTTTTAACAGTGCCTGGAACACAGCACATGTCAAGTAAATGTTAGTCCTCAGCATCGCCACCCTTATGGATGCATTTCCTAGCTGCGTAGAAGGATTGGTGGAATTAATCTAGTAATCAAATAAGTGTCTGCTTTTTTTCACCAAACACATTCCACATTTGCTAAGAACGAGGCCCTGGATGATATAGCCAGGCAAAATGACCAGCAGCCTTGGAAATACCTAGAGGCATCACCGTATCTCAAGCAAAATGAAATAAGACAACCAACCAAAATGACAGTGACAACAAAAGATCTAGGAGTCACTGTTTCCTCTCTATCCTCTTAGCTCTCACGTTATTATCTGGCAGTAAAAATGGGAAGAATTTTTACGTTACTCAAAATACCCATGTTAGTTGATAGCTGAAATTCTTTGAGACACCTTGCACAATATTGAATACTGAGGAATGGAAGATGGGAAAGAAAAGAAGAGAACTTTATATGCAGGCATGCTCCTCTTTCCAGAGAAGTTTTAGTTATCCCCAATTTATCATTTGTTTTATGGTAATAATTTGTAGATTATGATGACTTCATCTTATATTTTGAGTATATTAATAGGAGATTTCAGATGAACATTGCTCCTAGTGGTAGTATTTAGGTTAAAAATTTCAATTCAGAAAGAAAATATCAGCATGGGCTTATACTGTACTTTAACCCAATAATGTATGTATTTGTCTTATGAAGACATTTCTCTGTATGAGGTGACCCTTGCTCTGTGACACTGGAATCACTCTCCACTCTCCATTATGTCCTGAATGAGAGTAGTTACAGAGTCAACATATTGATGGACACTTTGTACACAATATTAGAACATAAAGCAAAATCCCACGAGCTGACTTACAATGATACAAGAAGTGAGACCAGTCCTATTTAGTGTTCATGAAGTTTCTATCAACCTGCAGCCACTGGTGTTTTATTTTGAAAGACAAATGAAAGCAATTTCTGGAACTACTCCATTTGCATGGGAAATATTATAAATGTGCAAGCAACTCAACCAGGCCAATAGTTTTGGATTCACAGTAATTGCATACATTTTATTTAAAATCCTCCCTAGCAGTATGTGCCTGTTACCTAAAGCGATGGAGCAGGTCCCAGTTTTATGTCTGATTCTAAGCCTGGGCCAATGGTACAAGACATAGCACCTGCTGTGACCTCTGCTCTGTCACTTTGCCTTGCGATTCTAATGTGGCTTTACTTGAATAACATAAAATAACATATATAATGTTATTTATGTTATTTTCCACGTGAAGAACTCCTGTAAACCTTGCCGTTTTGAAACTCAGTGAGGCAGGCGTCTTAGACAAGCTGAAAAACAAATGGTGGTACGATAAAGGTGAATGTGGACCCAAGGACTCGGGAAGCAAGGTCAGTCGCTGCAGTTCGGGGCCTCTTCTTGTGTTCTCAAAATAGTACATGGGAGCAAATGTCAAATATGGAAACCTGAAAACCTTTCTGTACACACAGCCACTGTCTAAATTAGAAGCTAATGCCATACATTGCAGCCACAGGGACCATATTTTCAGGAAATGACTATACTACCTGCTCCCTGAAATTAAGCCTTTTAAATAAACTTAAATTAACAGCAAAATATATATATATAAAATAACAAAATTCTGTATATTATTCTCAAACTTACGTACCACTAATAAGTGTTTTTGATTGTTTTGGAGATAAGGACCACGAAATTTAGTACTTCAAGAACTAATATATCCTCAAAACAGGAAACGGGAAATCGGTCAGGAGTCATCCACAAAATAAAAGACGCTAAATATTAAATAAATGTTCATTTAGGGGCTCAGTCTTTTTGTCGCCAGATCGCCAAGCATTCCACTTTAGTTTGAAGAGGCTCTGCTCTATGCCTGTGCCGAGAGATAAGCAGAACGAACTTGCCGATTGAATTCCCCTAGTCAACGTGATTTTAGTGAGCCAGTGTTTACAACAATGTCCTTGAGTTCTTGGACATTATGTTGATGAATTCATTTTAGAACAATGCAGAAACTTACAGGCCCAATTCGGCTGAATACATTTGTATCTTATTCTAAAGGAAAAACTGTAACAAATTTGTCATTGGCTCAAAATATCTACACATATTAATATCATTAACCATGGTAGAAAACCATAGTTGATTCTTGGAAAACACTCATTTATTTTTTTTTGTGTGTGTGTCTTCTTCCAAAATGAAGACAACCTATTTCTTTCATGTGGGTTTTTCTTACATCATTGGTTATTCTAAGACATTACATAAGTGGCTTAAATAAAAGAGCCTCAACAAATTGGAGGACACGATGCGTGGTTAATCCATTCTCAAGATTATAATTTAATCCTTTGATTTTAATCACTTCTGACTGCCTTTGAACCAGAGTGGAATGAAATGATCTTGGCCAGATTATGAAACAATTATCTTAAAACCTGATGGAAAGAAAAGCACAAATATTTAATGAGTGATTATTTTAAGAATTAAGTTATTGTAAAAATTTTGGCCTACTCAGTTGATATCATGACTAAGTAGACACTATATATAAGTCATCTTTTGAATTAGTCACTCTCCTAATCAAACTAGTTAAACTTCTGAAGCAAATTTTGCACAAAATTGATGAGAAAATGATAGCCATGAAGTATCCTCCACGAAAATACTTGTTGGAATAATACTATGTGATAAACATATTTATAATTTGTAAAAACATTCCAAACTTTTATTATAATTTTAATGTCTTCTTAGCATATGCTTGACTACCTCTAGATTTATTGTATGTGTAGTAAGCTCAAAGAATATGTCTAAAATATCAATTGATGAAGCACTTTTAACAGTGAATAGAGCTGTGTTTTTACATCAATAAATAAGTTAAAAATTTGTCCATGTATAAACTTAATTCTCAATTGACCATGGAAAGTTGCATATTTTTAAAAGATACCTTTAAAAAGTTACCTAGGTTTTATGCATACATGATTATTTCTAAATAGTTATAATAACAGTATGCAAAATAATAATACGCAAAAGTGAGATTTTTCATGAGATCCCCCATATAGCTGTAACTGAAAGAACCTAAGGCATGGACCATAGTACATTATTTGTACATACATGGTAAAGTAATTATGAACAATATGTGAAACTACTGGTTGAAAAACCCTGGCTCCTTAAGTAGAAAATGTGTACAGAAATTTATTCAAGAGATATCTTGTACATTAACATTATGTTTCAAAGGAAGCAATGCCAAAAGAGGTCCCCTTTTCCATGTAATTGGATTTTAAACAGCTGATTTTCAAACTCTAATAACCCACTTCTGGCACCCCCTATACATATACAAATCCTTACCTATGACTAAGTAGAGTGGTTTTCATTATGTATTTAATGATAACATGTTACTGATTTTATTGAATGTAATTGCATACAACTTATTGGTAATCATAATTTCATTTCTCCTAAAAGCTATAAGCTTTACTCTTAAATCCATTAGCCTATGTTAGTGACTTATACTTGTAAATAATTTCTGGTTATACTAAGCATTGATTTTAACTGACTACTTGAAGTTCATGTGTTCTTTTACGTTTTGGATGTGACATCTCCACAGTTAACTGACGTGTCTCTATCCCTTCTAGGACAAGACGAGTGCCTTGAGCCTGAGCAACGTAGCCGGCGTCTTCTACATTCTAGTTGGCGGCTTGGGCTTGGCAATGCTGGTGGCTTTGATAGAGTTCTGTTACAAGTCCAGGGCAGAAGCGAAGAGAATGAAGGTGGCAAAGAGTGCACAGACTTTTAACCCAACTTCCTCGCAGAATACCCAGAATTTAGCAACCTATAGAGAAGGTTACAACGTATATGGAACCGAAAGTATTAAGATTTAGGGGTAGGACTTAGGGCCTGCTACAGTGAGTGGGGGCTGCATCTTGTGAACGCAGTGTCGTGACCTGTCTGTCCAGTGGTGGTATTGCTTGCTTCTAAGTAGAGCTTTCCATTTTTCAAAACTTCAATGCAAAGTGATTCAGTTTTCTTTGGCTGCAGATGTACCGTTTGAAGTTTT
The DNA here is from genome assembly GCA_004027165.1 of Ctenomys sociabilis. Taxonomy (NCBI): domain Eukaryota; kingdom Metazoa; phylum Chordata; class Mammalia; order Rodentia; family Ctenomyidae; genus Ctenomys; species Ctenomys sociabilis. Next base: position 65,586 of record PVKA01007687.1, read on the forward strand.
ATGTTGCCAATAGATATCTGCATTGCACGGGTCAGAAAAACAAAACCACACCTGAATTGCTCTGCAACATGATTTAAAAAGTACAATTTCTCTGAAATCGGGAAAATTGGAAACTATATCTGGGCTTCTTCACATGTAGACCAGACAAATCTTTTCTTTAAACACCTGTATTTAGGACCAGTGCTAACAAAATAATAACAAAATTGGTTTCAAATGATGAAAACCTATATATTTATCTATTAGGTCATACTGTTTCCTGAGAGACAATCCAGGTAAAAGCTAAGGCACACCGTAAGCATGTATTCACTGAATTTCCTAGCTCCAATTCTAATCAGATTTACACTAGCTGTTTTTGTTTTTAAAGCACAAATACCCACTATTTATGTTCGTGACATTAGTCCTTCAGCCAGCCCTTCAGCGAAGTGTGATTGTCAGAATCTTTACTATGATACACAGTTCCATTCACAGTATCACTTATGTGAACATGGATTTCAGACAGTTCAACAATTTCTCTATCAAAAATGTCAGGAATGTATGTGTTACACAGCAGGGATAGTGATAAAAATCACACTGCATTAGTATGCACTTTTTTACATTTTAATTTCTTTAAAACAAGCCAGATCAGATCTCCTTGCCTTTTGTCACTGTGTCACAATAAGGAATCGTATGTCTTCGGTGAGACATAGGAGATAAAGATCACTTTTTTAAGAAACTAAATGCTCATTTCTTTCCTGTAATGATTGAAAGTAATTTCAAAATAAGACCTGAAGGGGTACATTGTTGCTTTCCCTAAACTCAAAGCTCCAAAACCCATTTTCTAAAATTATACGTAACAGCTAAGTGAAAAGGCTGCCCAGTGTGATTACAGGATAAAAGAGTCTTTGAAGCTTCCAAATATGTTCAGTGTTTGATGTTCTTTAAAGTGAAATATCAAATATAATTTTAATAAGGTGGTGATCTGAGGTCATAGAAGAAAATGTGCTGGATTTTGATCATTATTTATTCATAAATTATTATTGTACTTATTAGTATCTTAAAATGAAAACAAAGTCATACTTGTTGATTCAAATTTAATTCTTTTGACCATTACCTGGAAATCAGTAGCTGAATACTATTCAACTGCACATAGATAATCTCTAATCTCAAAGTGATTTCTCCCCAATATTATTTAGAAAACAAAATAAAGGGCCTTAAGAACTAAGCCCTTGGTTCACTTAGGTCAAAACATACTGAGCACATAAACACCATGAGACAGAGCCGGAGTGTCTCCTCCTAATGAGGAGATAGCTTTCATTCCCCGTTCCACAGCTTTCCGTGTTCTAGTGATTGAATTCAGAGGTGCTCTACCACTGAGATTCTTGTTTGCTTTTGGCTGAGCTTTTGTTCATTAAAAATAAAAAAGCAGGATCTCAATAAACTGCTTCTACTGGTCACAGTCTCCTAAGCTTGAGATCCTTTAACTTCAGCCTTCAAAGTAACTGGATTACAGACATGTCAAGCTAAGAATGTTTTCCACATAGTATTCACAGATTTGAGCAGAGATTTCACCCACACTGAGAAAAACAATACTTAACTAGTTTTCAAAACCAGTTATTTGGGCTGAATTCTGAGAAGAATTTATAAGATGACAAAGAAATTTTTGTTACTAAGTTTTCTTTGCCAAGTCAAACTTTAGCAAGCACCAAGAATGGAAAAACAAACAGAGGAAGGAAAGTATTTAATAAGTTAGAGGAAAAAATATACAAGAATGTCAATTTATTACAAAGATCTGGAAAATTCTTAAAAAGTTTTTTTAATCTACATATAATACGTTTTGGAGTCAGAATGTGGCATTGAAGTTCATTATGTTCCCCTTTTAAACTAAATTTGGACTTTTAAGTATGTACATTTCAAGAGGAAACATATCCATTTTTGAAAGACATTGGCATTCAGAATAAACGATCTGATCTTCTCCCTACAGAAGACCTGAGAGCATCCAGTTGTCACCTTACTATCAAATGAAGTGTGTGTTTCCTGTCAAAGTCTACACTGACCACTTCTTTTCAGTGGCATTATTTATTAGCATATGATTCCATTACATAACCACCACATTCCCACTGGGAAGTGATCCTGGTAGACAACTCTACCTTTTCATCCCTTTTCCTGATCTCACCACCACCCCTGTTTCTTACTCCCCTTCCTGTTTGCAAAAGAACTTTCTCTCTGTTTCCTATCTCTTTTATTTTGTTCCTTATTTATGCCTTGGGTTTCTCCTGTAAGAGAAACTGTGTGACATTCAAATTTGTGTGTCTGGCTTACTCCACGTAACACTCTGAGCTCAAGGTCCCTTCATTTCTGTACAGATCATTCATGTTTATCCCTCTTTTTTGGCAGAGTAGTACTCATTGTGAAATGTCACATTTTTTTGTCCACTCATCTGAGTATACTTAAGCAAACAGAATCTCAAAAAAAAAAAAAAAAAAAAAAAAAAAAAAAAAAAAAAAAAAAAAAAAAAAAAAAAAAAAAAAAAAAAAAAAAAACAAAAAAAAAAAAAAAAAAAAAAAAAAAAAAAAAAAAACCACCCAAAAACTTCAAGACATAGTAGATCTATTTAAAATGATCATCCTTCAGAGGAAACACATACAGTTAAGATATTAGTCATTAGCCACAAGGATCAAACCAAATCAGATCATGAATAAACTTACAAAAAAGTTTTCCAGGGCTGTGGAGATGGCTCAGTAGAATAAGCACTTCCCTGGCAAGTGCAAGGGCCTGAGTTCAATCCCTGGTTCTGCCAAAAAAAATATGTTTTCCAGCTTGAAGAGCTTCAAAAAGGGTCACATTAAGGCAAATTGGAAGAAAAAAATGATGAAGTGAGATGACATTTTATGGAAGAAGCAGGTAATATAAGAAATAAAAAGTGTTGAACATATTTTAAAAGAAAATAGAAACTGACCAAAGATTTATTGAATAATACACTCAGTTGCATTAATACATGAAAAAGGAGAGGCTATTTGGGACCAAATAGAATTTTGGAAGTTTTGGAAGTTTTCCTTTCCTCACAAATACAATTAAGAAAAAAAGGAAACAAAAATTCAAACTACATTTATGGCAAAATCCGTCTAAAAATCCTGTATTTAAAATAATCACAATGCTCATAATTCTAGTATATCTTCTTCAAAAGATATTAAAGCAAAGTTAAATTAGTCAGTTTTAAAAAATATATTATCTATTGTGCTAAGATTAAATGTTGACTGTGAATGTTAAAAATAAAACATTCAGACTTGGATTTTGATTTTGCTGAAATGTAGAGACAACAGATAGCTATGAGTTCTCTGGAACTACTTCCCTTGTTAAACAAGGTTGTGTAGTCTTAAGACTTGGGTCTTCCTCAGTGTTTAAGATAAGATCACACAGTGGCTCAGAATGGCCTCATGGATAGTAGTTTATCTTGGTTTCCTCAGAATATGATTTAATTTAATCTAAACTTCCTCAAGCTGTCCCAAAGTTATTTTCCCTAGAAGCTCACAGAAAATTCCAGAAGTGGAACTGGAATATTTCAAACATCTAAGTTGTGATGCAAAATCATCCACCTCCAAACTACCCAATGTTATAAAACAAACATAACATTTAAAAACAGGATTGCAGGAGAAAACTATTTAGCAACTCAAGCAAACTCCTGCACTATGTTTCTTAAATATAACATATTTTGTTACATTTTCTTACTGTAAGTAGTACTGTTTTGGGAATGTCTTTCTTTACAAGAATTTCCAAAAGCATACTCACTCTAATATTTCATCGAAAATATACATCTCTGCTGAACTAACCTCCCAAGAGTCTCGTTTCAAAGAGCAAGGTCACTATCGCCATTTCCCTTTCTCAGTCCCCTCAATTTCTGTGCTGTAGTAAGACCCATGACCAAGGGATCCTTTCAGATGTATAAATTGAATTGTTTTATTTCTAATTCTCATTGATATACTTAAACTTGTCTCTGTTCAACTTAAACCCTACATAATATATTCATTTAGGAGGATTTTCCAGTTATTATTTAGAATAGTAAAATTCACCCCTTCTAATATAAGTTTTAGAAGTTTTAGAACTTGCATATTGTATATACGAGCATGTAGTTTTATAAATTTATTTGGAATTTCATCAGTGTCATTTAAAAGGACAAAAATATTTTCTCACATACGGATATCTATCCATTCAACAAGACTTATGAGTGATTAACGCGTATCACATAAAAGTCACAAACACTTTAATTTTCAAGGGATTAATTGAAAATGACTTTTTTTCCCTTACAGTCTTCATTATATTTCTATGATATCTCTATATAAAAACTATTAAAGTTTCTTTAAAGGATACACTATGAATCCTGATTCTGGAAATAAGCATTAGTTTGCCAACACTAGTCACCCAGGAAAGAACTTGACATTCACGTTGGCTTTTTCTCAGAGCTAAATCACTATCAGTAATTTAACTTCAGTTTTTTAAAATTATTACAGTAAATGATTCTAAACATTTTTATTCTAACAGCTCTTATATGAATTAATTTCATTGTTTTAATTTATAATCTTAATATTTAAGTACCAGGTCAAAATAAGTAAATGCAGGGACAAAATATGCTGCAGAACTGGATAAACTTAAATACACAATGGATAACGACACGCGCCGAGTTGCAAGACAAGCACTCCTTTGCCTTATTTTTCTATTAACTTTAAAATTCAGCCACTTAAAAGAATTTAAAGACAATGAATGAACAGTAGATACATTTAAATAATAACACTGTCTGTTTTTCCTTTATGTTTTATTGTCTGCTACCTTAAAAGTCAGGGAATAAGAATTTAATGGAGAGTTCAGAGAATTAACCCAAGAGCCTGTCTGGGAAATTTCCCAGTAATAACGAGAAACAGATCCCCTTTCCATGTACCTTTCCGTGTACCCTTTCAAACACAGTTCTTAAAATATGATCAGCACTTCCAGGAGAGGCGCAGGATGAGCTGCCTGTCGGGGCTTGGACTATTTTAGGTCCTGTCTATGCCCGTGTGGATGACTGGAAGTGCCTTGCCTAGCTAGCTCTGTGTGTGTGAAAGCTCTTGGGGCTGATACATGCAGTTTGTGTAGGCCGCTTTTCAATTCTAAGGGTCTCTTCCTGGCACTACAAAGTATCTGTTATCTACCAAGAAAAATAAATATGACTCAAAGAATGTTTTCAAACCTTAAGAAGCTCCTCAGGGCCACTAGAAATCTTAGTGCACTACGCAACAAGCGAAAAGATGTTTCCTGCCCAGATTGAGTAAACAAAACCTGATTTTACGATTGTGAAAATAGCTTTTAAATAGGTGAGACCACAAACTCTAGGTTGAGTAACTCTTCAGTGTAGTGAGCTTTTCACTCCTTCATAAGCAACTCGCCTCTGACCAAAAGAACACATTAAAAAAAAAAAAAAAAAAAAAATGCAGATGTCTAATTATTGATATTTCAGTGTTTGCTGTGTCCCGTGTTGGGGAACAAACAGAAATACTCTAACGCACCGCACTCTCTCTGCTTTCTTTCCATGCAACCCAGCTGACCTTTTCCGAAGCCATAAGAAACAAAGCCAGATTATCCATCACTGGGAGCGTGGGAGAAAACGGCCGTGTCCTGACGCCCGACTGCCCCAAGGCGGTGCATGCTGGAACTGCGATTAGACAAAGTTCAGGATTGGCTGTCATTGCGTCGGACCTACCATAAAAACCAAAAAAATAATTGAGTGCCTTAATTAAACTGTGTTGGTGACGGAGGGACACGCAGCCCCGCGGGCCTTGCCCAGCGCCAGCCCAGTCCCTCGGCGGCGGCGGAGCGCGGGCAGCGCGTCCTGGTGCGGGGACGCCGGCCGCAGAAAGTGTGCATGAGCTCAGCTCGGAAACCCAAACTCAGATTTTCTATCAGGAAAACTCACAATTTCAGTTTTGGGGGGAGTGGGCGGGGCAGCTGGGATGGGTGTATTAACAGCAACAAATCTCACTCGAGTGGACTTAAAAACTAATCAGACTTGCCAGTTAGCGCATTAAGCTGTGACCTTCTCGCTCAGAAAGGCCTTTGTCTTCACCAAAAGGAGTAAAATAGTTCTAGAAGTGAAGGGACATGCTAACCTGTGTCTCCAGAACACCCATATAGCCAGTGGAAGAATATCCAGCTGAGAAAACAAATCACTAAACTGTGATAAGAAAATAATAAACAAACATGTAAATCCTGTGAAAAAAAATTTAAAGGAAGTATTTACACTTACTTTGGAGAAAACAAATACTGAAACATGCTTGCTTTTTAACTGATGTAAATTCAGTAGAGGACACAACACAATTCTTTTTTCTAACCATCTTAGGGAACAATACATTGCAATAATTGATATAAACGCCACCACTGTAATAAACTTTAGAGACTTTTTTCTATAAAAGTTGTTGGTCGTCTCCTCGTTTGCTGTAACCTTCACTCTGTCACATGGGCTGGTTCACAGATTGCATTTGTCTTACTACCAGAAACAAAAACAAAACTTTGAAGAAAGTGTTGACGTTAAATCATCAGTCTGCAATGTGGAATCAAGAGACTACGGGTCACTCATAGGATCAATATTATTTATAATCTTGTTCTGTGTACAAAATTGTGGTTTTTGTACCCACCAAAAAGAATAAAACAACAGATGTTCTTACAACATCTACAGAGCTTAAGAGGGTTTTCATTTTTTCTTACAATGAAAGTTATTTGAGAAATTGTTAAGAGTATACGAGGGATTATAGAAGTTACATAGTGGACCTTACGGGAAAATGTTGCTAACCCTTATTATTTTTGCATACTAAGCTACCCCTATTTTATAGATCTTCACTTGTGAGAAGGTTAAATTGTCAAAGATGGAGTGTTTGAGTCCTGGAATGAACTGCTGACTGAGCAGTAATGTACCCTGTCACTGTGTGTGCAAATTCACTGTATTTCCCTGCATAGAATCACACGTGAGGTCAGCTTCTTTGCCCATTTGTTCTGTCCTGTTTAAATCCTCTGAGGCACTGAGAATAGTTTGGAGTAAACCACAAATGAAGACTTAGCCCTTATATGAAGAAAATTTTATTTTACGTCTTATTTATATAGCAATTTATATTGTTGTGTTGGAGTAAATGAACGTGGTTCCAAAGAAGGCTTAGTTCATTAGAAATAAATAAGTACTCTTACTATGAATAAAAATCACATACTTAGGGATCTTGGCAGAAAGCACAAGTTAAAATGATTCCAGAAGTCTGACCTTGAGGGATGAGTTGAGTTTTCCTAGAACAAGGGGTAAGAGGCCAACAGCTGAGCAGTGAATGCTTAGTGTGCTGGGTGCTCATGGCTTGCTGAAGAATGGACAATTAGCTTGGCTGATGAGAACAAGGGATAAGCACCAGGGAAGATAAGCAGGAGAAGGGCAAGGATTAATTTCCTCTCCCTGAGCCCTCGTTCCATCTCTGTGCTGCAGTAAGAACACCCTTAAACATTTATCAGATGACGTACACACCTGCACCATTCCCTCAGGAAAACTTCCAGGTTCTTGAGAAGAGCAAACAATTCTCTCTGTCACGTTGCCCCTGTTTATCCACTCAAGGACTTCTCTACTCCTATCCAACTTCTCCTGCCAGCAGAGAACCCCCCCCAGAGCAGCACATGAGACACTGCATATTACTTTTCCCCAGTCTGTAACAATTCCTTGCCTCCTCTGTACCTGACTAACTTAGACTCATCCTTCAGTACTCAAGTTTTACTAGCCCTGGGAGGATTTCTAAGCATACACTACCCCTTGCCTAAAAGACTGAGTTAGGTGCCATTCTTAATGTTCTTTCCCCATCATGGCACTCACCATACTGCATTGTAATTGCCTGTGTACTTATCTGTAAAACTACTAGACTGTAAGCTCCTTGAGGGCAGGGACTGTGTCTATCTCATTCACAGTTGTATCCCCAGCACCCAGCACAGTGCCTGGCATATTGTAGGTGCTTAATAAATATTTGTTGATGAAAAAGAAAATGAACTGAATTGAATTAATTCAATTAAGTAAAAGGAGAAAAACATCTTATTTTTATTATTTTTAATTTTAATTATTTTTAAAGAAATACAAAATAGTAAAAAAAAAAAAAAGCATCAGAAATGATATAAAATTTCACTAAGCAAAGTAATAGGAATTCAACAACTGTTGCTGTATTGCATGATGTTATCTTGAAATTAGTTGTTTAGGTTATCAGATATAAACTTGGAAACTTGGTTAAACAAAACAATAACAAAAGTTCACTAGAAATTAAAAAGAAAAAATGTAAGCATTAACTGCTCCTTTTAAAAGATACCAGAAATCATCATAAGTGATCCAAATTATCCTACATATATACACAAATGTATCTTTTTCCCTTCTTTCTTTTGTCCTTTTCCTCACGCCACTTCTTCCTTTCCACTGAACAGATACGTTCCTTTCACAGCATCTATCATACCTTTCAGATTTTATGTACTCTTTCAGGTTCTTGTACTAGTGAGACAATATGATGTTTGCACATATGGGTCTGATTTATTTCACTTGCCAATATAGTCTCTACCTGTATCCATTTATGTTCAAAAGCCTCAAATTTATCTTTTTTATAGCTAAGCAATACACCAGTGTATAAAAATACCACATCTTTTTTATCCATTTCTCAGTTGATGGGCATTTGGGTTGTTTCCAAGATTTAGCTATGAAAACTGAGCTACAGTAAGTATAGGTACACAAATATCATTAGATATGATGATTTTAGTACTATTGAAAAAATACCTAGGAAGGGAATAGTTGGCTTGAATGGGACTTCCAATCCTAGCTTTTTGAGGAATCTCCATACATATTTCCATAATGATTGTACCAGCCTGCACTCCCACCAACAGTGGAGAAGAGTTCCTTTTTCCCCATACCCTCTCCAGCATATGTTATCAGCTAACTTCTTGACGATACCATTCTTTCTGACATAAGATGCTATATCACATTGTTTTAATTTACATGTCTGGACTAACCAATGATTTTGAACATTTTTTCATATATTTCTTTACCATTTGTATCTCTTCATTTCTGAAGTATATATCCATCTCAGATGCCCATTTTTTGAATTGAGTCTTTGAATTTTGATTTTTTTTTTTACTTCTTTATATTTCTAGATAGGAGTCCTTTATTGGTGGGACATTTTACTATAATTTTTTCCCAGTTTGTGGGTTTTTTTCTTTTTTTCTTTTTTTTTTACTCTGTTGGTAATTTCTTTTAGTGTGCAGAAATTTTTCAAAGAGACGAGATCCCTTGTGCTGGCCCCGCCCCCAGGGTGCACTGAGATGGCCATTGACATTGGGCATGGTGGGGAGTGCCTGTAATCCCAGCTCTTGGGAGGCTATAAACAGTGGGATCAGTATAAGTCCAGTCTAGTAGTGAGACCTTGAACACCCTGTAGACCATTCCCCCACACCAAAAAGAGATGAGATCCCAATTGCTGATTCTTTAAAGTATTTCCTCTGCAGTTTTATTTTTGTTCATTAACTACCTACCCCTACATCCTTAAGATTTCTACCTACTTTCTACTTCAGAAGATTCAGGGTTTTTTTTATTTTTTGTGTTTTTGCTTTGTTTCGTTTTGTTTTGTTTTGCACAGCCTCACTAAGCAGCTTGGACTCATAGTGATACTCCTGTTTTCTGCCTCCCTAGTGCTAGGATTATAGGCATGCATCACCATGCCTAGATTCTCCAAACGATTTAATGTTTCAGTATTAATATTTAAATCTTTGATCCATTTTGACTGCAGTTTTGTGTATGGTGATAGGCATGTGTCTATGTTTAGCCTTCCGTATGTGGAAAGCCAGTTTTTCCAGCACAATTTATTAGAGAAGGTATCCTTCTTTCAGTGAGATGTTTGACCCTTTTGTTAAAGATGAGGTGGCTAAGTGTGTTTGTCCTTGTGTCTGCATCTTCTAATCTGTTCTGTTTATCTTCAGGTCTGTATTTTTGCCCAGGGTAGCTTTTGATATTCTAGGTTCTTCTGGTTCCAGACAACTTTGAGAAAAGTTAGAAAAACAAAATCTTTTCCCTTAATAGTGCCAAGAAAAGTGTGTGCTAAGTACATAAAGAACCAAAATGAAAGCTGAAGGTCGACTGAGTTTATAGGTTTTCTAAGTCAAGGGATAAAGTGGCTAAAAGGAAATCAGAGCAATATGATTAGATAGATTTGCCAATCATATAAGAAGCGACTTTGTATAATTAATTGTGCCTACCTGTGGCATGATTTGACAATTTGTTTAACAAGAGATATTATTATAAAAAAAAGTATCCCAGAAGAAGGATTTGGCTTCACTTGTAAACATACTTCTAAATCTATCTTTCCTTTAACCCGTGGATTTGTGTTGTATTTCTTAAAATAAAGAACAATCTTGCCAAAAGCAAAACTTTTAATTACATATCAGTGAAAGGGGACATTTCTCTAGATTCCAATCTGATGTAATGCTTTATAAAACTCAGAAATGTGATTTTAAAATGTTTATTTATTTATTTATTTTTGTCTTTTTGAGACAGGGTCTCACTATGCAGTTCAGGATGGCCTTAAGCTCACTTTGTAGCTCAGGCTAGTCTTGAACTCACAACAATCCTCCTGCCTCAGCCTCCTGAGTGCTGAGATTACAGGCATGTGCCACCATGCCCGGCTAAAATGTTTAAATTAAAAACATTTAAGTTACAACATTTGACTTCACAAAGTTGAAGAATTCAGTTACTAAGAAAGAAAGAGCCTGAACCTATGAGATAAGGCCAACTGGAATCTACATCAGTTGAGCATGTACGATGACCACAGACAAAAGCCTGAGAGAGTGCTTAGTTGTTAGTTAAAAGATATGAAGAGAACATGTAGCTGGGCGTGGTGGCACAGGCCTGTAATCCCAGCACTTGGGAGGCTGAGGCAGGAGGATTGTTGTGAGTTCGAGACCAGCCTGAGCTACAAAGTGAGCTTAAGGCCAGCCTGAACTGCATAGTGAGACCCTGTCTCAAAAAAGACAAAAAAAAAAAAAAAAAAAAAAAAAAAAAAAAAAAAAAAAAAAA